>PVJA010008573.1:0-21025 GCA_004027025.1 Myocastor coypus | reverse complement strand
CCAAATTTTCAACCTAACTGAGACAGTCACATCCTTCAGTCTTTGCACAATATACAACAGCCTTAAAATAACAGTTATTTTACTCAAGGAACTTGAATATGTGGTATCTTGGATATTAAAATGTTAACTTGAAAGATTAAATGTGATACTCAGTGGTCAGGTTTGTTCAGCAAGCTCTCCTATGGCAGCGTGTGTGTGTGTGTGTGTGTGTGTGTGTGTGTGTGTCTGTGTGTTCCAAAAAGAGGCAGACTGGGTCATTTTGTTGGTCTTTTCAAAGTAGCAGTTAATGTTTAAATTTGTTTTCTCTTCTCATTTTTTCTCTTCTTTTTAATTTTGTATAACATTTTGTTGTTTTATTTAATCAGTTTTGCAGGTTTATGTCTGGTAATCTAAACTACTAATTTGAAGATAATATTATATAATATAGTAACTATTGTTGAATTCTTATTACTCTGTTCAATAAAATTTTGTATCATTTCTTTCTCTTTTTTAAAAAATGTATTTGGCACAGGATCTCACCACATAGCTCAGACTCCCAGCAATTTTCCTGTTTTCAGCCTCCCCAGTGCTGGATTACCAGGCCTGCACCACCACACCCGGTCCCAGTAGCCAGCTCAGTGTGCCTGGGGGGTGGGGCTGGCACGGCATCTGGTGCTGGGCCTCAAACCCGGTTGGCTACATTTGCCTAAGCAGGTGTTTAGTCTGCTCAGCTATCTCGCTGGCCCATTGCATCATTTCTAATGCCTTTTTTAAAAAAAAATTATTCTTTAAAAATAATTAAAAGAGTCAGACTTGGCATCTACATTTACAGTAAAATTTCCAGGTCAGCATTAAGACATGTTCCCTCAGTATGTTCCACATCAGCTTGCAGATGTCTACAGTGTGATACTCACTGGAACTTTCTGTGCTGCTTTCAAACTGTAGCTTTTCTTACCATCACGCATCAGACCTCTCACAGAATTGAGAGCCACAGGACCCTCTAGCCCTTCTGGAGGACAAAATCAGAAAAGACATATAAAATTTCCTCAATTAGAATTCTGAGAGTGTTTTCTATATATTTCTACTTTCCTAATTATAAAATCAGTACATGTCAAAGCACTGAACTGTCATGGAAGACTTACTAACACCTTTCAGAACCATTATGCAACACTGGGGAATATCCTTACTCATTGAAATGTTTGATTTTGAGCCAATTTTGCTTATAACTAAGTGAAATAATGATACGTACCAAATTTATTTGTTATGTATACAGAAGATTATATCAATGAAATTGTGTATGAGTCATTGTATAAATGTAGAAAAGGCTGCTGTCTCTAGGCTACTGTACTGAGAAACATTCTGTGCATGCTTCTTACATGGTACCTCCTCTTAAAAGACTGAAGAAACTGCCATGTTCCATTGTAATTTTTATTGATTTTTATTTTTGCTTAACAGTTTGGGTTAGGACAAAAAAGGACCAGTAATACTCTTTACTAGCTTTGTAGTGACTCTAGAACAATGACGGCAAATGTCTCGGAGTTTTCGATGCTAACAGCCTCTTGATGCGCTGGTGCCATCGGTCTGCTAGCCACCACTGCTCTACACCATTTCTTCAGAGAAGTCATCATTAATTTAATTTTTTTCCATTGTCACAGTCCATTCCTTGAAAGACCAACTACATGAAATTCGTCATCCAAAGGACAGATCAGAAACATAAGTGCTAGTAAATGAAGCGTGAGAAGTCACGGGGCGACTCCGTGACGTGTGCAGCAGGGCTGTCTCATTTCTTTTAAGTGTTGTGAGAGTCTTGGTTCCAAAGTTCTAAGGAGAGCAACCCAGGTCTAGATCAGTAAATGTGGTGCACACTCCCACCCCCACCTCTTGACTGTGTTCCCAAAACAAGGAGTTCAATAATTTACCGAGACGGAGACCTTGAAACTACACTGTTGATGCTTCCCTAGCTCAACCTGGCCCTTGGCTGACGCAAACAAGAAACTACCTGAGCGACCTGACGGAACTCTTCAGTTCATTTCTGCTGTGTCATAAAGGAGTACATGCTGTCATTACCTAGCTTGGAACCTCAGTGAGGGACAGAATATCTTTGTGGGATCCCTGGAATTTCACTGTATTCCTTGGTGTCAATGTGTAAATCCAGTTCTATTTGCAAAATCACCTAAGAAGATGTAGGGAAATTTCTACATCCACAAACCTGGATACTAAGGATTATTCTAAGTTTTCAAAGTTAATGCTTTAATTTCAGGTATCTAATTATAGTGCTTTGAATAAAATAAATGGTGTGAAACATATAAATCCTCCAAACTGCCATAAACTTTATCCATTCTATCACTGCTTTCCAAACTGTGTAGGTTAAAAGTCTCTCAAGCCGCTCTGTCTCTGTCTGTTTCTCTGTCTGTCTCCGTCTCTCTGTAACTCTGTGTGTCTTTGTCTGTCTGTCTGTCTCTCATATTTCCAGAACAAAAGAGCCAAGTCCATATGAGTCGGGGGTGGCAAACACTCTGTGTGCTCACAAAGGACCACATGCCCAGAGGAGTCTTTCACTTGATTCACATCTCTCCTATCACAAGCTTGGAGTTTTTAGAAAGTTTTGGACCAAGAGCCCATGTTCACTTTGCACCGATCTCCACAGGGGACGTAGTCAGTGCTGCCCAAGTCTGAATTGTTGACGCCTACTCTAATGTGGAGGTCCATCTTCCCTTTCCTCTCTGTGGTTGTGGGATTAAGACACGAATTAATGCTGAAGATGGAATGGCAAAACCAGGCTGAGAAGCAGGGAGAACAACTATAGAAAACCTGTTGCTTCACGTGTTGAAGCAGCAAGAGTTGCTCATTGAAGTGAAAGGCTTTGAAGCTTTGCTAAGGTCTTCTCAACATTTTCTTGCACACAACTAAGCAGAATTTCCAGAGATCTCGAGCTTTTGTATTATCTGCACGTCACAATCCATTGCTGTGGTTTGCAGTCTTTTGGGTTGTCTCAGAGAAGGCAGCAAGATAGGCTTGTCGGCTAGCCACATTCAAAGGCTTCCCCGCCAACCACCACCATCACCATGGTCCACTTCTGGATGAAGCGAGCATGATTCAGGTGTTTCGCACGGCATTCTTAAAAAGTGGTCTACAAGGCTCATCATACAGTCTAAGGCAATGTATAACCTCAGTGGCTCTATTCTATCAGGAAACACATAAGAATGACAGTATGAGCAATGTACTCAGCTTCGGGAAGGATAAGCAATTCACCGGAGATATGGAACACTGTTTTCTAAGGCAATTTCCATTCTTGATATGGCTATAAGAAAAAGCTATCAGTCACAGCACAGTGAATGAAATCCAGAGGAATACTCTGCCCAAGGCTAAATCTACCTGTCGGACTCAGAGGCAAGCTATGAATAACAAAATGAAAGCTCATTTCCACTTTAAGATAGAGGATATTTTTTTTCTCTGAACTCCTTATGGACAAACTATGTATACAATGCCATTTACACAGTGGTGAGATAGATCCGTCAACTGACCCACTGAGGCCAGAATGCTCACAGTTATGTGTTAGCAATGGTCATTGTTATGACTAATGATTTTCCCCATTTTGAGAGAAAATGAATTTTTCTGGTTGTGAGATTACAAACTATTTTGTCTCCAAATACTGGCATTTGTCCCGTGTATTTTCAGTGAATCATTGCTCCCCATCCAACATGCCTTTGACCTGAAGGGGTATTTATCTCAATACGATGAGTCCTTGGAATCTGCCCGTCCTACCCTGTGTCAGGAGAACAGGGTAGATCAATGCTTCAATGTAACAAAGATTACCTACAAATCCCAGTGGTCAAATAAATAAATAACCAATACTTTCTTGTGAGAATTCCCAGCTCATCACCCATCTGGACAAGAAAACTTTTTCATATCCCAATCAGCTGATTTCAATCTTTTCAGAAATAAGGAGGAAAAGACAAAGTTGACATTTTCCTCTAAGCTAAAATACACACCACCACAGATTCAGCTTCCTTCAAAACAACAAACAAATACACAAAATGCAAAATGAGTATATCTTTTGGTGATATTTATCCTAGTACCAGAGGAAGTAATGGTTAACCTAACATAATTAGTCATATATCCTTCTCAGAAGGAAACAAAAATTATGTCCTTCCTTTCTTTCTTTCTTTCTTTCTTTCTTTCTTTCTTTCTTTCTTTCTCTCTCTCTCTCTCTCTTTCCTTCCTTCCTTCCTTCCTTCCTTCCTTCCTTCCTTCCTTCCTTCTTTCTTTCTTTCTCTCTCTCTTTCTTTCTTTCCTTTTATGGCCAGCTCAGCCTGCCCTGAGGGCAGGGCTGGTGCAGCATGTGGTGCCGGGGATCGAACTGTGGTCCCTGCAGCCGCCTAAGCTTTCCTAAGCAGGAAAGCTTTAGACCACTGAGCCATCCTGCCAGGCCCATCGAAAAATTTCTTTTTCCTAGGGAATATTGCTACATCTGAGATATTTTTTCACCTACTTATTTATTCGGTACAGGATCTGGCTACACAGCTCAGACTCCTAGTGATTTTCCTGTCTCAGCCTCTCCATCTCTGGAATCACAGGTGTGTATTGCTACATCCAGTTTCAATGACTGGCACAGCCTCTTCCAGAGTTCCAGAGCCAGCATGGCACGTGGTGCCAGGGATCAAATGTAGGTCCTTGCACTTGCCAGACAGATACTCAGACTGTTGAGCTATGTCCCCAGCTTGGGATCTGAGATGTTGTGATTCCTTCTTCAATTTCACAGTTTTGACACTGATTTAGTTTTCCTTTGGGAATACTCATTTGGATCTATAGAAGTTCTTAGGATTTTTTACTTTTACAATTTACACCAATCTGGGGCTGGCCAAATTTCTAGGCAAATTAAAGCACCTGCACTCAGGCACAAGGGCCAAGAATTTGATCCCCATGCCTGTGGTGCTGGCTCTACCACTGAGGTGCACTGAGACAGCAACTGAAACTCGGTCTAGTGGTGAGCACTGTAATCCCAGCTCTTGGGAGGCTGTAAACAGGCGGATCACTATGAGTAGATCTAGTAGTGAAACCCTGAACACCCAGTGTTTTACTGCAGGAAGACAATCCACCCTAGGTGAGCTTGTTGTCTGAATGCTATGGAAGAAAATTTAAAAATGAAAGCTCCTTTTTATTTCTTCTGAGGAGATTCAGTCTTCATCCACATGTTGGCTATGCTCTGGAGTCTTCTAGTGCAGCCTCTTTTTTTTTTTTTTTTTTTTTTTGAGGGACCAGGGTTCAAACTCATGACCTTGTACTTGCCAGGCAGGCACTTGTGCCAAGGAGCTTTGTCCCCAGCCCCTAGTGCAGCCTCTTTAACCTTCACTGCAGATCCTTCAGCCTCCTGATACTGACTCACAGAGGCTACTACCATGAGCTTCTCACCTTCCACTGGATCCCTTGGACCTCAATATCATAGAAAGACCTTTTGCACTCTTCATATCTGACTCTTCAGGTGGCCATTGTAAACCAGTCTTGTACAATCTTACATATTTGTACATTTTGTATTCAATCTATTTTTGTAGTAAGCACAAACACATACAGCTAGCTAGAGATGTTATCTGGTACCTAGCTCCTGTCCTGGGAAACCTACGTGTCCATAAGGAGCTCTAATCTCATGTGAGTCTCTACCTGGTGCACCTGACCTGTAAGAATGCCCATTTAGCACCAGATGCACTGCCCCTCCCTCGGCCCAACAGGGTCCCCACCTTGCACATCATCAGATTCTGGGCAGAGACTCTACCCAGAGCATTAGGCCAGGCCTCTTCTGGGTTATCAGCAAGAGCTGAAGGTCTGCTAATTGTTCCTGTGTTCTGGATGCCTGTGAGATATCACCCAGTGTCCTCTGCCCTCACTGTGTCTTCCAGAATCTCCCTACATCAGGTATGAGCACACCTGGGTCTCCTCTGGGAATCAAGCCTCCATCTGATGTCTGGAGCTAGTCCCATGGGCACCAAAATATACAACAGATACTGAACATTGGTCTTAAACAAACAGAAATCCATATCAGGAGCCTCAAAACACAATGTCCCACACATTTCTTTGGCTGAAGCCCAGCTTGGAAATTTGCTCCAAGCAGGAATTTACAAAGACAGCTTCCCATGAAAACAGAGACATTCTCACAAACCCATGAACTATGAAGAGGAACATGATTTCTAAGATTATAAACTGAAGGCTGTGGAGAAAAATATTCTTCTGGAGACTTAAAAGAACTTTATTTTTTTTTCCTTTTTCTCTTTATTTTTTTCTCCATCTTTTCCCATCATTTAACCCAATCTTATTCTCTTCTCCTCTGTTAACTTTTTTATACTATATATTTTTTCTTTTGGTGGAGTTTGGAGTTTTACCACCCATATTTGCCCTCCCCCATAATATCACTTTCTTTGATTTGTTTGAATAGATTCTGCTCCTTAAAAAGTTTCTCTTCTTTTCTTCCCACCTGTCTTTTACCTTGTCTCCTTAGTAGTTTTTCTTGTTTTATTTTCCTGTATTTCAATTTCCATTCCCTATTACATCCTTTCCCCAGTTCATTTTTCCTGTTATTATTACCTAATACTATAATTTTTCTTTTAATCCCTTTTAGCAACTTTTATATCAGTCTTACCACATTTTCACAGCTTCCATTGATTAATTTTTCACAATCTATTTCTTTTTTTTAAATACTTTCATATCCACATCCTTATGGGTCTGTAGTTAGTTAACTATATCTTACTATGGCTGAATACTACCTTATTGTGAAGTGGGATCAAAGTACTCTTTTGAGTAGATATTTACTGTATATAATTATGTGATTTTTTCCCTTAATGTTTGTTCTATAACTATAGTTCTTATACTCATATTTAAAGGTGTCAAAATGTTAGTATAGTTTGTCATTACACAATTTATACTTGATGCTATTATTATAGCTAATTGTATTTCTTTAGCCAAGGTGACATAGTTGTTCCAATGAGTTGGCTTTTCTTGTATGTCAATACTTATGATTTATTGAGGGGGGCATAAACAGTATTGCATTCTATTAACATAGAAATGTGTATGAGGCCAAAGAGTCTACAACATTTCATCCCCTCAAAAATAGGCTATAGGATTGTAAGACAGACTCAAAAACTAATAGCTAAGTACACTAAAAGGACACTCAAGAAAGTAGTCATTACCTAAACAAGTCTCAATACTCGCAATAAAAGCACCTACCATGAGCAATTTTCATGTCTCAACACAAAAACAAATTAAAATTAGAAGATGAGAAAGCATGACAAGAAAATGTCCTACAAAATCTCCCAACTCCCCAAAACAAATCCAGGGCAGCATCAAGGGGAATAAATCGAAAGTCACAGTGGCAAAATTTCTGAAATGGTAGCAGCAAAAGTAACAAAACGATGAATAGCACTCTTGGTGAACTTAAGGCAAATATACTTGCAGAGATAATAAAAGAAATAATGACCATGATAAAAGAAACAATTTAAAAAATAGAGGCACCATGGTAAATATAAATGCCCAACATAGAAAAGACCTAGACTCCATAAAACAGTATCAAACAAAATCCAGGACATTCAAAATTCTATTCACAGCATATATAGCAGAATCAACCAATGTGAGGATGAAACATCATACTTAGAAGATGTGCTTGTGGTTGGTGATCAACAAACGAGAGATTCCTTAAAAATAGCAAGGTAAGATGAAAAGAGAATCCAACATCTGCTAGTTGATGCAAAGAACTAGCATCAACTAGGTTAATTACTTGGAAGTAATAAAAAACTGGAAGATAGTACAAAGTGCGTGAAAACATCTTTTTTACATTAGTAACAGCAGAAAACTTCCCAAGGATAGAAAAACAATTCACTACATATATAAGGGACATATATAGAAATCTAAAAGGTAATCATCAGAAAATATACACAAAAGCAGCTAATACTCAAGATTCTAAAAATTCAACACAACAGTAGAATCTTTTTTATTATTGTTATTGATACATAGTCTCACTATACAGTTTGTAATATCATGATCTTCCTGTCTCAGCATCCCCAGTGCTTGGATTACAGGCATGCACCATCATGCCTGGTTTTGGGGCCAACACAGCACACCTAGGGCTTGAGGACCAGCATGGCATGTGGTAACTGGGATCAAACTCAGGATCTTGAGCTTGCCATGCAGTCATTTAGACCACTGAGTTATCTCCCCAGTCCTAGAGTAGAATCTTAAAAGACACTAGAGAAAAGAAATAAACCATCTATAAAGGAATATTCCATCCAACTTACAGTAAACGTCTCAACATAAACCCTAAGTAAAAGAGAGCTTGGAAGTAAAGTGTTTCAAACCCTGAAAGAAAACAGCCTCCAACCCAGATTCATATACCCTGCAAAATTATCTTAATCATTGATGTGGGAATGAGATAGAGATTTTTCTACCCAACAACAAAATACATATTCTCAGCAGCACGTAAAACCTACTACAAAGCAGACCAAATACAAGCTTATAGAGCATGTTTAAGTAAACAACAAGGAATTGAAATTATCCCATACATATTATTGAATTTAGTTCAGTGAAATTGCAAATGTAATGTCAAGGGAAACCACATAAATGACACAAACACTTGAGAATTGAATAATACTCTCCTGAAAGACAGTGGATCACAGATGTAATTAAAGAAATTAGAAAGTTCACAATTAAATAATAATGCCAGTAGGATATCACAGGATTTATGCTGTCCCATAAGGGAAGTTTATAGTGGTAAATTCCCACATCAGAAAAACAGAGTAAGCTCACATAAATACCCTAATGATAAACCACAACATTCTAGAAAAATAAGAATAATATGAACCAATAGCAAGTACAAAGAAGGAGAATATAAAGATCAGAGCATAAATTAAAGCAATCAATACTAAGCAAACAATACCAAAAAAAAAAAAATCAATGAGTTAAAGAATTGGTTATTTGAAACATTAAATAAAATAGACAAGCAGCCAAACTTATCAAAACAAAGAAATTATCTAAATTCATGAAATTAAAATGGCAAAATCACAATGGATCATGCAGAAATTCAACATATCACTAATACCTACTTTGAAAACCTGTATTCTAATAAAAGGATAAATTCAGAAGAAATAGGTAGATTCGTAGACACAAATAACCAAAGCTGTATCAAGAAGATAGAAAAATTCTAAATACTACAATATCAGTCAGTGAAATAGAAAAAATATTTTTCTAAAAACTACCCCAGATCTTGATGAATTAAATGCTGAATTCTATAAGATATTTATGCTAGTATTCCTCCAATACTTTCAAAGTTATTCCTAGGAACAAGCATTACCCTGATATCAAAATCAAAAAAAGACCCAATCAATAAAGAGATCTACAGGTCAATCTTTAATGAACATAGAAGAAAAAAAATCCTCAACAA
Source organism: Myocastor coypus (assembly GCA_004027025.1). NCBI lineage: Eukaryota > Metazoa > Chordata > Mammalia > Rodentia > Myocastoridae > Myocastor > Myocastor coypus. Next base: position 11,625 of record PVJA010008573.1, on the reverse strand, counting down.
GACATTGACAAACTGAAGGAAGCAAATTGTCAAAAATATTATAAACCATGACCAAGTAGGATTCATCCCAGAGACTCAGGGATGGTTCAACATATGCAAATCAATAAAACAATATGCCACATAAACAGAACAAAGGACGAAAACCAAGTGAGCATTTCAATAGACATACAAAAAAATTTGACCAACACCAATTCATGATTTAAAAAAACTCTAAAGAAAATTAGAATTGAAGAGCTCTATCTCTATGATAAAGCCATTGTCTTAAGTTTTGTTGTTGTTGCTACTGAGATAAAATGCCAGATAGCCAATGTTAAAGAAGGAAAGGTTTCCTTAACTCACAGTTTGTAGAGGTTTCAGTCCATAATTGGCTGGTTCCAACACGGAGGAGCAACAGCTCATGGCAGAAGATAGAAAAAGCAACAAGAGAAAGGAAGAGACAAGCCTCTTTCTGTTACTTATATTGTATCCAGTCTACTGGAATTAGAGAAGTAGCAATCCAATCAATTGAGAGATACAACTACACAACCTTAGTTCCAACACCCTTAATTCTAGATTCAACTATGACTTAGTCACAAACTTGAGATTCAGCTACCTCCAAAACAGCCCTATCTAAAAGTATATGAGGCTTCATGGGGACATCTAGACACAAACCATAACAGCCATCTATGACAAGCCAACAACCAACATCATAATAAATGGTCAGAAACTGAAAGATTTCACTCTAAAATAAAACAATAAAATAAGACAAAGATGTCCAGTATTATCATGTCTGTTCAGTATGGTCCTAGAAACATTAGCCAGAGCAATTAGACACAAGAAAAAAATATAAAAGTTAATATTGATAGGAAAGGAAGAAGTTAAATTATCTTTATTTGCTGATGGCATGATAGTCTACATAGAAGATCCCAAAAATTCTACCAAAAACTCCTAGATTTAATAACTAAATTCAAATAAAAATATTTGAAATCAACACTTGAAATTAAGTACATCCCTGTACATGAATGACAAACTCACTGAGAGAGAAATTAGGGGAAGCCACACCTTTCACAATAGCATCAGAAAATACACACACACACACACACACACACACACACACACACAACATTAGGAATAAATCTACTGAATGAAGTAAAAGATCTTTATATTGAAAACTACAGAATTTTCTGAAAAAGATTGAAGAGTATATCAGAAAATGGAATGATATCCTGTTCTTAGATAGGCAGAATTTATATCTGAAAATGGCTATACTTCTGAAACTATTATAGAGATTTAATGCAATTCCAATCAAAATACCAATAGCTTTCCTCACAAAATTAGAGAAGAGATGCCTAAATTCATTTGGAAACCGAAGAGACATAGAATACCAACGGCAATTCAGGGCAACAAAGGCGAGGCAGGGAGCATGACAATCCCTGATTTTAAATTACATGACAGAACTACTGTGATACAAATAGCATGATACTTGTAAAAAGCAAGTACCTGTGGGTCAAAGGAACAGACTAGAAGATTCAAAAACAACATCATATACACTCAGCCAACTTATCTTTGACAAAGGAGCCAAATATGTATATTGAAAGAAAGATAGCGTTGATAATAAATGGTGCTTGAAAAACTGGCTTAGCACATTTCAAAGATTAAAGCTAGACCCATGTCTATTACCATGTGCTAAACTAAAATAAAAATGGATCAAAAATCTATATACTAAAAGATCTAAATGTTAAAAGAGAAGCACTAAAAATTCTAGAGATGAAATAGATAGAACTCTTGAGGACACTGGTGTAGGCAAAGATTTTATGAACGAAACCCAACCATGAGAAAAACCCAACTTGAGAAATATTACACAGAATCAACATTTGGGACCTCATCTTATTAAAAAGCTTTAAGCCGGGCGTGGTGGCTCACGCCTGTAATCCCAGCACTCGCGAGGCTGAGGCAGGAGGATTGGTGCGAGTTCGAGACCAGCCTGGGCTACAAAAGTGAGTGCAGGACCAGCCTCAACTGCATAGCGAGACCCTGTCTCAAAAAGACAAAAAATAAAAAAAAATAAAAAAAATAAAAAAAAAATAAAAAAAATAAAAAGCTTTGCTCAGTGAGAGAAACCCTTGAAAGAAAAAAGAGATAACCTACTCTATGGGAAAATGCTTTGCCAGCTGTTCCTCAGATGAAGGACTAATACCTAGTACATAAAAAGTACTGAAAAAAAATTAGGCCCCTAAATTTAAGGACCTAATCCAAAAATGGTCATCTAAAATGAATAGATATGGGAGCTGGGGAGATAGCTCCGAGGCACAAGTGCCTGCTGGGCAAGTGCAAGGTCGTGAGTTTGAACCCCGGTCCCACCAAAAAATAAATAAATAAAATGAATAGATACTTCTCAGGTGAAGCAAAAACAGTAAATAAATATATACAAAAATATTCAACATTACTGGTCATTTGGGAAATACAATTTAAAACAACACTGAGATTACATCTCACTCCAGAAAGAATGGCTACCCTCAAGAAGTCAACCAATAATAACTGCCACTGGGGCAATGAGGATAAAGGAGCCCTTCTCCACTATTGGAAAGAGAGTAAACTGGTGCAAACCTTGTGACAATCAGTGTGAATACTCCTCAAGAAACTAAGACTAGAATTTCCATTTAACCCAGCTATTTCCCCCTTTGGTATTCTCTCCCAAAGAATTAAAGGCATCATACCATGGCAACATATGCACATCCATATTTTTGTGACTCAGTTTGTAGTAGCTAAGTCTTGGAAACAGCCCAAGTGCCCATTAACTGATCACTGGATAAAAAAGATGTTGGTATTTTAATATAATTGAGCACTGCTCTGTCACATGAAGGATAAGGTTAAGACATTTCTACATAAATGGATGCACGTTGAGGCCATATTCTTAACTGAAGTAAGCCAGGCACACATGTGTTAACACTACAGTTGTTTCACTGGTATGAAAAGCTAAAAGTGTAAATAAGAACCAAAATGTATAATAGAAATTGTGAAATAGAAATAAAACATCCAAATGGGAAAGGCATCTAGGCAGTGGGAGGTGGAAAGGAAGAATGGAAATGGAAAAAATTAATGATCAAAAAAGTGGAAGCCAAGCTTTTGTGAACAGAAAGATGCAAGATCCTCAGTTTGATTCCCAGTACAGAAAACAAAAAAGCAACAAAAGGAAGGGGAAAAGAGATTCAAGAGAGAGTAAGGCAATAGAAATTTTTAAAAATGAATCAAGTTATATTATGTACAGATACAAAGTCCCATAATTAATGTAGTCATTTTAAACACCTAAAATATACCAGTAAATTTAATTTTTAAAAATGCAAGCAGAGAAGAAGGAAAGAACAATGCCTTTCCGGTTCTACTATTTTTTTTTTTTTACAAGAACACCAAAGTCTTTATTTTAATAAAACCCGTGCTACATACAGCACAGTGGGGCTGATACAGGGAGGGAGCCTTCCTAACCTAAAACCCAGTTGTACTGTTGAGATTCTACTAAGCAGGATAGACCACAATTAAATCTAGAAAGAAATAAAGAAAAACTAAACAATTGTCTTACCCAACCTGTAAGAATCTGTGAGTTACTCCATATTTGAAGAATAAAGTGTCTACTAATGTAAAAGTTATTGTGATGATTGACATTTCCAACATTCTCTAGGAGAATAATCATAACATGCTGCACACTGCATGTATTCCACCATGTTCCAGTTGATAGTTTCTAAACACAGCACCTGATCCATGATTCTGCCTGCTGAATGATTCTGCCTGCTGTTAGTGTCCATATGAATTTAATGTAAGCAGTTTACATCATTGAACCATGAAGAGCAGATAGTATTTTTCCAAGGCTTTCTCCTAGTAGGAATTGTGAAGAATTGTTTCCCAGCTGAATGGCTGTGACCTTGCACTTCCAGAAAAAATAGAGCTGTGTTTTATATATCGGTCCTACTGAAGATGCAATTTCAAGAAAGAGAATTCTTCTTCTCTGCATGACTGGAGGTGGGGACCCAATAACTCTTATTTGATCCAATGATCTGTGCATAATCTACCCCTTGGCAACAATTTTATTACAAGAAAATAAAAAGCAGTTTGGTTTCTTATTTTCATTTACTTAAGCAATCTATGCTGAGACCAGAAGTTTGCCTTATCTGCACAGTTTTATTAACTTTGACTGGCTGGCTCTTTACATCACATATCAATAGGAACAGCCATAGCAACAAACTCTAAGCATCAGGATTGCATTGTAATGCAATGGGCATCCTAGATCTAGAAAAAAAAAAATCTGTTTTCAATCTCTAAGAGTTGATAACTCTTGTTACTCTGGGAGACTAAAAGAATAGGAGCCAACATGTCCTCTGATGGTGTCACATCAGGGTGCACACAGGCTCATCCAGGGGCTGTGGGTCTCTGTCTTCATGACAGGGAAGAGTAAGACTTGTCTTGATGCCACTCTTTGGGGTTGGAAAAAGGAAGGGAAACAAAATACCTATAATAAATCCCCCTCCCATTAACCCATGAGGACCACTGAGAAATAGACACAGTTGATGACAGTATTAAAAGCTTGACTAAATTAATCAAACCCTATTTTTAAGAGAAAGTAAATAGAAACAGATAGGTTTTTGGAAACTAAATACATATGCACCACATAATCAAGCAGTGAAGACACGACTAAAACTTGCCAGACATTCTGGCGCTACACAATGCTATTAAGCACTGGGTGGCATATTTGAAGAGAAGGTATTGATTTCCCACAGTCACATACTGTGTACCGTAGACAGCAATCTTTGAAAACAGCAAACATGTTTTACAGACAGGTAAAGGCACTTTCCATTCTTCCGATGATGTCCATTTCTTCTCAGGTGGAATCATTTTAAATTCTCTCCAGTGAGAGAGTTTCATTATTACATATTAGTTTTATACAAACCCCTTTCAGGAACTGTGCCTAGTGGGCCTTCAAAGCATCTCCAGGCAACCCTAATTTGCATAACCTCATTTTTCAAGACTGTTCCTTGCTTCCTCCCCTCTCACATGCTCTCGCTCCAGGTCAAGCTCTGCCTTGGGACCCTTCCTGCCTGCTTTGGAAGTACACCAGCGCCTACCTCTGAGACAGCTTCTTATTTCTAAATGAGCTATACAGAATATGTGCAGGACGGGTGAAGGCTCCTTTGCTGGCTAGCGATGGGATCAGAATCTGCCAGGGAAAATAAGCTAGTCGTATCTAGCCAGGATATTATCCCAGGCACACGTGGGAGAAAGAAAAGGAAGTAATGGAAAATGACAGAGAAGAATGGTTTCATTTCTACCTCCAATTCAACAAAGAGAAGGGAAATATCCAAATTTACCTTGAGGATCAATCTACAGTTAAGAAAAAAAAGTATTAAATACGTCACAAAGCCTGCAGGGTAATTTATACCAGCGCACCTCATTTTACTGCTCAGTGAAACAGGATGCTATTTGCAAATTGTGACACGCAACAATTTATTTATTTATTTATTTATCTATTTATTTATTTATTTATTTGCGGGACCGGGGTTCAAACTCATGACCTTGCACTTGCCAGGCAGGCACTTGTGCCTCAGAGCTATCTTCCGAGCCCCACGCAACAATTTTTAAAGAAAAAAAAAAGTTAGTGAAATCCCCATCTTCAGAAGGAAAAAAGTCATACATTTTAAATGTTTTATTTGTCAGCAAATGTAACAAAAGCAATGAAATGAAAATACTAAGTTACCTACTTCATAGTTACATAGGCAGGAACCCATCATGCTATTTTTATGCTTCCCAACTAGAGTTTGTTGGCTTTTCTCTTTTTCTTACAGACATGAGTCTTGAGCTTGGTTATAGATGTATTTGGAAGGCTGGAATGCTGCCAGGCATTGTAATTTATAAATAATATTTTACTCAGTAACACGCTCACACCCCTACCAAGTTATTAAGCAGGTAGAATTGCTACTGTTATGTGACTACATGCACATGTGAATCAGGCACAGTGCAATCTGTGCATCCCTAAGCTCCCAAAGTGAAGCTGAAACAATACAAAAATAATGAGTTTGCAGCAAGTGTCCCATGGGCCATGCAAGACAGACTAGCGTGGCCACCTCCTGGCTCTGCAGTACAGGCCAAGTGATCCCAGACACATTCTGAAAACCTCTTACATTCAGTTTTTGCATCTAGAAAGTGAGGATTATAATAATAATTACCTGCAAGCTTGCTATTAGAATTAAAATGAGATCATGTATGCAAAGGACATCTCACAGAGTATGTAACAAATATCTTTATTACGTCTCATTATTAGAAAAAAAACACAAGTGTTAAGAGATTCTGTATACTGTTGTGAAGTCTAATTTGCATTAATGTCTTTGAAAAAGACAGTACAAAATTGTGTAGTGGGGGACAGTTTCACTATGTCATGGAGCAAAGGGGCAGAGAGTAGCCCTATCAAGAATTTATACTCCTAGCTGGGCATGGCGGTGCACACCTGTAATCTCAGCATCTATGAGGGTGAGGCAGGAGGATTGCTGCAAGTTTAAAACCAGCCTGTGCTATGAAGTGAGTTTTAGGGCAGCTTGAAATGCACAGCAAGACCTTTCCTCAAAAAGACAAAAAGGAAAAAAGGAAGGAAGGAGGGAAGGAAGGGAGGGAGGAAGGAAGGAAGGAAGGAAGGAAGGAAAGAAAGAAAGAAAGAAAGAAAGAAAGAAAGAAAGAAAGAAAGAAAGAAAGAAAGAAAGAAAGAAAGAAAGAAAAGAAAGAAAAATTTATTCTCTAGACAGGAGTAGTGATGCGAGACTATAATACCCGCACTGTGGGAGGTTGAGGCATGAGGATGTCAAGCTTAAGCACATCATGAATGACTTAGTGAGACCCTATCTAAAAAATTAGAAAAGGCTGAGGATGTAGCTCAGTGCAAAGGGGTCAAACCCCAGCACCACAAAAATAAATAAATAAATCTAAAAGTAATTAGAAAGCCATATTCCCCAAGGTGACTATGACAAGTGGGCGCACATCTTTATTGACCTTCAAAGCCAAGAGGCTTTGCTCCTGTTAGAAGTACATCACACTGGGGCCAGGGAGATAGCTCTATGGAATAAGTGCTTGCTTGGCAAGCACAAGGTCCTGAGTTCAATCCCTGGTACCACCAAAAAAAAAAAAAAAAAAAAAGTACGTCATACTGGTGATGTTGGCAGCAGGTTAACAAGCACAAACACTAAGAAGGTTAAGAGTCCAGCCGGGTGTGGTGGTGCACGCCTGTAATCCCAGCACTTAGGAGGCTGAGGCAGGAGGATCGGTGCGAGTTCGAGACTAGCCTGGGCTACAAAAGTGAGCTCAAGGCCAGTCTCAACTGCATACTGAGACCCTGTCTCAAAAAGACAAAAAAAAAAAAAAAAAAAAAAAAAAAAAAAAAAAAAAAAAAAAAAAAAAAAAAAAAAAAAAAAAAAAAAAAAAAAAAAAAAAAGAGTTCAGCAAGTTCCAAACTTGTATCTATACTATGGACCCAAATGCTGTCCATGGCTACCACTGGGTCAAAGGATTCTGCCTGATGCTCAGCTTCAGATGACCCAGATAATGCAAGCGGCATTTAGATCACTAAAACAAAGTTCTCTGCACAGAGCATACAAATCATCTGACTGGACTTGCCAAAAAATTTTGTTTAAGTAACTGTCCATGTATGGTAAGAAATGGTGAGATTTGCTTTTATTAAAATGTGATAGAAGTTTATAAGAGAGTAGCTCACTGCGCTGTAGCTCACACTATCTGGCAGCCCTTAGGCTGCACTTAGGAGGTCTTATGAATAACCAAGAAGTCGTGTGTGACCAAATTCACTTAGGTTAGTTTGCACCATGTTGATCCCTGTCTTTTCTTCTTCTTCTTCTTCTTTTCTTTCTTCTTAAAAATATCTATGAAGGCCAGTGAGATAGCTCAGTGGACTAAGTGCTTGCTTAGAAAAACACAGAGGCCAGGGTTTGATCCCTGGTACCATGTACCTTGCTGTGCTTCCTTCCCTACAAGGCACACTGAGTTGGTGATGGAATCCAGGCATGGTGGTGCATGCCTGTAATCTCAGCACTAGGGAGGCTGAAAATTGGAGTGTCACTACGAGTCCAAGCTGTATAGTAAGATCCTGTGCGCGCGCGCGCACACACACACACACACACACACACACACACACATCTGTGAAACCAGTGGTTGGTTATTTACACCTAGAAAGTATGCCTCAAAAGAGTAAAAGTAAATAAACTAAATGGTAAGGAAGTGAAATTTTAAAAAATTATATCAGAGCTAATAAAAGTTCAGCAAGTTTTATTATTGGCATTGTAAATTAATGTAGCTTGTTCAAGAGAAAATAGTTGAAATTTATGAAGCATGTAAAAATAAATGTTCCATCAATAAACACATGAAAAGAAGTTCAACATCATTTGCAATCAAAATAAGGCAAATCAAAAGCATAGGCCAATACTGCTCCATACCCACTAGGATGGTATAATAACACATCAGGAAATAAGCTTTAGGGAGGCTAGGGAGAACTTGGAAGCTTCATACACGGCTGATGACAATGCAAGCCAGCTTCTTTGTAAGACATTCCAGTGGCTTCTCGAAGGTTAAACAACTATCATAAGACCCATGCCTAGAAGATCCATGTCTAGGCATATATCTGAGTAAAATGAAAACACATGCACATACAAAAACTTGTCCATGTGTATTTATAGCAGTATTACTCAGTATTACTCGTAATGACAGAAAAAGAAAGTTCCAAGTGCATCAATTGATAAATAAAATGTGGTGTACACATGGAGTACATAGTGGGCTATTATGCACCCACAAAAAGTGCTGAAGCACTCCACAATACAAATGAATCTTGGAAACATGTTAAGTGCAAGAAGTTATTCACTGAGGATGACATAGTATATGATTCTATTTATAGGTACTGTCCAAGGCAGGCAAACCTGCGAGATGGAAGGAGAAGGGTGGCTGTCTAAGACTACAACGGCTAAGGGAAAATGGGAAGCAACCGTTAATATATATTGGGTTTCCGGGTCCGACAGGATGGCTCAGTGGTCTAAGGCACCTGCTTAGGAAAGCTTGGGCAGCTGCAGGGACCGTGGTTCAATCCCTGGCACCACATGTTGTGCCAGCCCTGCCCTCAGGGCAGGCTGAGTCGGCCATAAAAATAAATAAATAAACAAACAAAAGTTCTGAAACAAGAAAAAAATAAATAAAAAATAAAATGCTTATCCTTTAATTATATATATATATATATATATATATATATATATTTCTTTGAAGATGAGGAAATGTTTTAAAATTGAATGTGATGTTGGATACGTCTCTCTGCAAATACATGAAAAACCACTGAGTTATAGGGAAGACTTTTTTTCTTTTTGAGATGTGCCTCATTGTGTAGTTCAGCTGGCCATGAACTCGCTATGTAACCCAGGCTGACACTGCGCTCACAGCAGTGCTCTTGCCTCTGCCCCTTGAGTGCTGAGACTGCAGGTGTGCTCCACCACCCCAGCCTATCACTGAATTACAGATGTGTGACTTACATATAGCTCGATTTAAACTGTTGTAAAAATTAACATTCAAATACCTTGACCCCGTTATCTTCTTTTATCGGTTAAAATATTGTCAACTTAACCATTATGGACACTAGACCATTTCTGATGTATAAAATTCTACTGTAATAATTGAACCTACTATCTATCATAAATTGTGGCCCCAAATTTACATATGTTATTCACTAATTATAATTTTATAGTAACATGATTTTGGAAACAGTTCTTTGCCACATTGCATTTTTTTACAAAAAAATGTATTTGGTACAGGGTCTCACTATGCAGCTCAGACTCATAGTGATCCTCCTGTTTTCAGTCTCTGTAGTGCTGCGATTACAGGTATGTGTCACTATGCCTTCTCTCAATGCACTGTTCAGCAGGGGCAGTGCAGCCTGGGGAAGACCAAACCCTGGTTGCTGCGCTTGCCTAAGCAGGTACTTAGTCCTCTGAGCTATCTCGATGGCCCTATTTTTCACTTTTAGACACAATTGGACTGTTTCAAGTCCTGCCAGCTATTATGAGCCATAAATTTATCAACTCTCACTAATGGAATGGATTTCCCTCTCCCGGGTCTCTAACTTTCTCCTTCCAATCATGCCAGAGTCCTTTCTGCCCAGTGCTATCATATCTAGAGCCTGGCCATGTCCAGCTATGATCATCCACTCTCCCAGCTTTCCTATTCCACACAACGATACAGTGATTTCAATTTGAAGCTTAGAAGATGTAACATGAAGATAGCTGAGGTGAGCATAGCAATAAAACAATGCAGAGGGTCCCATGTGTGATCCCAGCCTCAAGAGCTTAGTAACGTTATAAGTTTGTTAGTCCTCAACTATAATGAAAAGAGAAGGGGAGAGGGGAAGGGAAGGGAGAGAAAAGAGGAGAGAAAAGGAAAGAAAAAGAGAGGAAAGGGAAGAGAAGGGAAGAGCAGGGAAAAGAAGAGAAGAAAAAAGAAAGCAAGCTAAGAAGAAGGCAGCTCAGTGCATAAGCACTGGGTTCAGTGCTTAGCACCACAATAAACAAACAAACAAACAAAGTTTCTTGTACTTTTAAGTTTAGCTCATAAGGCAGCTAGGGTGATGTGCACCTTACACAAATACCTGGAGAGAAGTGGGAGAAGAGAGAATTTATGGAGTCAATCACAATTTACCACAGCACTTTAGAATGAATCTTGATGCTTTATGAAAGAACCTATTTGACTGAATAATTCTGATATCAGCTAGACCTAGCATATTCATATGAATAAAAGCTACAGAAAAAAATTTGAATTATCAGTGCTATAAACATTATATACAGTCACCACTGGACACTTTGCACTCTGCTCCTATACTTTGTGACTTACTTGCTTTACTGGTAGTTTTGTGTGCTCATCAGCTGAACCTCACTGCTGCCATGTCTTCTGTGAGAGACTTAGTTTTGCTAAGCAGAAACTCAGCAGCAGTGAGTGAGTGTAGGGCTTTTCCATACAGTGGAAGACTGTATAGCCATTAAAAATGGCATGTGCAGGGCATAGAAGAACCTGTACTGTAATGGCCTATAACTCAGTGGAGTCCCACGCTTCCTGTTCAAGACTATGGGGCCACAGAGGAAAGTGATCAATGATGTACAGTGTGCCTAAGAAGAGTCACCTACAGAAAAAAGGATTCTTTCAGGCTTTCACAGAGAGTAAATTGGTCAAACAACAGCTGTGATTCATCCAGTTGGCTGACACTGACAAAAGTTCTGAATACCGCTGTACATAGTTTCAGGGTAAATCCTAAGGTCACCTGACTGACTTTGTCAGATACAAAAGTTACATTTTTTTTTTTTTTTTTTTTTTTTTTTGTAATACAGGTCTTGGTCTTAACCATCCAACAGAAAAGTCTAACCATGAGGTATAAAAAGGAAAGCCTAGCGCCGGGCGTGGTGGTGCACGCTTGTAATCCCAGCACTCGGGAGGCTGAGGCAGGAGGATCAGTGCAAGTTTGAGACCAGCCTGGGCTACAAAAGTGAGCTCAGGACCAGCCTCAACTGCATAGCGAGACCCTGTCTCAAAAAGACAAATAAATAAATAAATAAATAAATAAATAAATAAATAAATAAA
>PVJA010008572.1:15099-64089 GCA_004027025.1 Myocastor coypus | reverse complement strand
CTTCTCTTTGGACTAAGAGGAAGCAGATACATACACAGTCAAAGGTTTTGCAATTGCAGTGTGCCACCAGTGAAGCTTGTGATGTTGGAGGCTATTGAATCTAAGCCTCCTAAAGCTCATCTCACCAATCTAGCTCTACGTTCCATGCATTGTAATTAAGGATTTTTTTTTTTTCTTGCTGTGTGGTCAAGGGCAAGTCGAATCAAGACCTGTATAAACCATTACTCTTTAAAGTTACTACCATGTAAGATTGTGCAGCCTCTCACCCAGACCTGGAGAAGAGTGTCTGTCATCCTTATTCCACAAACACTGGGAAAGCTCAGGCCTCTGCTCACCTCTCCCTATACAGAAAGCTCCCCCTCAGTTGAAAATCTAACTTTCTCACTCTGACCACCTCAAGTCATCTCACCGAAACTCTTACTAGCACCTTAACTCAAATTTCTTTCCCTGGTACTTAATTTCTTTTCACATTATTTTTTAAAATTTTATTTATTCTCTGCCTTGACTATCAAAATGAAAACTCGGTATTGCCAGAGATTTTTCTCAAGTAGAAAAATGTCTTGAAAATTCAAATTGCTGAGTATCAGTAAATTTTACTTAAAAATACCACTGAGGCATATTATCTGGTACTTATTTCAAAAGAGTACACGTTAAGAAAGAAGCAAAGGAGATGGGGTTAAGGATGGGTTAAGAGTCACTGGAACTGGGGCTGGGGAGATAGCTCTGAGGCACAAGTGCCTGCCTGGCAAATGCAAGGTCGTGAGTTTGAACCCCAGTCCTGCAAAAAAAAAAAAAAAAGAGTCACTGGAATTGAGTGTTAGCCTCAGAAGGATTCATTACATCCTTCTGCTTATTATTATGCATGTTTATAAGCATCCATCATAAGCATTTAAAACAAAAATTTATAATATCATTTATTCTGTGATCTGCATCTTTTCTTATTCACTAATCAAAAATAATATACATGTGCTTGGCAAGAGAAGAGATGTCCTCTTAATCTTTTCTGTTAGCTAATCTCTTAATGAGAGATGGGATATGCCAGGCACTCTTAGAACAAAAAGTCACAGTTCCCAAAACTTGCTTTATATAACAAAAAAGTCTTGGAATACCACCTTTTAAAAATTATTTTAATACTAAATAATTGAATAATAGTCACTTAATAAAAAGAATATTTCTGATCCAGAATTTAATAAAAAAAAAAAAAAAGGCTGGTAAGACATGATCTTCCTAATAATTATTACATCCAGACAGGAGACAGGCTGTAATTCTTATATTAGGTAGATTCAGGCTACGTATATACTCATGTACATCAAAACATCATGTAATATAGTTTTTTCATCGGTAATAATGTCAAATAATTTTATTTAATTCATGATCGTAAATATTCTCATTTCAATTAAAGACTAAAAGTAACTAAAAGGTAGCAGGAGCACTGTAAAACCTTTTCTCTCTTGTAACACAAGGCACAACACAAGCCTGACAGTGGAGGAAAAAAATAAAGAAGCTAGGTTATTTTCATCACAGGCAGCTTCAGTGGCTGAGTCAGAAGACCTTTTCTGACAGCATGTGCATGCTGAGATGCTGGCAGAGGACAAATCATTAACAGTTTCTTCAGTGAAGTATTCCAGGCCTTCCTCCTAGCTTTCCTAGCATAAAGTTTCTTAAAAACACATAAAAACAGGCCACTTTTCAGAGAAACACAAGATAGTGGACTATGTACAGAGGAAACCAATAGACAGGCTCATGGAGAGTCCAAGGTTAACAAGATTCCTCCTGAGAAAGAGCTAAATGAGTTCCCTTCACAAGATTCAGCAGTCCTTGCTGCTTCTCACTTTATGTGTATAATACGATACTCAAGAGTCATTCTTGGCTGGCTTTGCTCTTACACTTGTGAAGTTTATCAGGGAAGACTTCACCCACTAAGAGAGGGAGTGCCAGAAATAACGCTGTCTGGGCTAAGGAGGAAAACACCCCTCCAGCATGTTTGCCACTATACTCACCCACTTGTACCATTCTTCCTAAGTAAACACCCATTTCCTAAAGAGAAGGGTAAAAGACAGAACCAACATCGACGAAAACACAACTTTGTGGAGAAACATGCAAATGGCTGAAGGCTTTTAGAAAGATACAAAAATGTTCATAGTGATTTTGCTGAAAACAGTTATCATTGATCACCACTTTGGTTTTTTTAATAGCACATCAGTTTATTTAGGACACAACAGAGAGGGAAAATCTTATTAAAAAGGAGTCATATTTCTCACTTATAGAAAGCAGCAATAACTGATATCCAAAGTAGATTTGATTTTCTCCTTTCCACCTGCTAAACATATACTAGTTTCTTTCTTGACTTAAAATATGTCTTGTAAGTTAACTGTTATACAATTTAAACATATACGTAAGCAAAAAAAAATATATAGTAAGTGGCTTGGATATTCCTTTATCATCCTCCTAAGTCCCAAAGAAATGTAAGATGTCTGTGCAAATCATTCACATTTTAAATATTTATAATTCTATCCTCCTTAAAATTCAAATGAGAACTGAAATAAATAGGGAGAAGAGCCGAAAAGATGCTGCACTGTGGAATGGAAGATACCAGCAAGAATGTTCAAGGCATACAACGTATCCCAGATCCCCTTACCAAAAACCTCCAGTATGTTTATCTGTAAGAAAAAGGAAATGAGAAAGAGTTCTAAACAAGAAATTCTTTGTCTGAAATGTAAGAGCTGTCATTGTAACAGTTTCAACTGTTTAAGATCCCACAGTATTGGAAGAGACAGTCAGTACCATGTTTAGGAAAATATATGAAAAGCTGCAAGGATAAGAGGGCAGTAAACAGAGCAAACATTGTCCAAAAGAAGACAATGAATTCAATAAGCAGTCTATGAATGAGGAGATGCTGGTTTTCTCAATGCTAACAGTAGAGTCAGAACAACTAGCAAAAAAAAAGCTGGGGAAAGAAAAACAAGTTACACAAAAATCTACATATCTGCTTTGAAAAGGAAAACATAGGAAAGACAAAAAGACCAACTGCCACTGACACTAGAAGATATCTCCAAGGAATAGACATTTTCTAGGGAAAGAATGGTATCACTAATGTTGGCACTAAATAAGAACTTTATAAGAATCAACACCAAAAGCAAATTAAAGTAAGAAAAAGAAACTGACTCCACAATATATGTAGAATGATGAAACTGTTTAAGAACATATTTCTCAGACTGTATCCTGGCCAAGTGATGCATAACCATGAATAAATTTATCTGGGGGTTTAAAATGATTTTATTCTAAAACCAAAGGAATTTTATAAGGTGGTCCCTGCTCAGATTTCCAGAGAAACATCCCAGTGAGTTTCTTATTGTTCAGAAAGTACTATTACACCAAATACTGTAATGTATTTAAATAAGGTCTCTCCATATTCAAAACAAAAAAGCTGTCATTGTCCTCCAGAAAACAAAACAACTTTTATTTTTTGAACTAATATATCACATCAAGGCAAAAAAAAAAAATTAACAACAGCAATTTAAAAATAACCTCTTCTCTTACCTCTACCACTGTGGTTTCTGCAGCTTTGCACATCGGCAAATTGAAATTCCTTGCACTTTTCCTGTTAGATATGAGGGAAATAAGAAGGCAAAGAAAAACAAAAATAAGTACATCTGACCTTAAGATGTCAAGGATTAAAAGAATTTCTATCACTAATCTATGAATCCTTTTTTTAAAAAAAAATGCATCATGTTTTTCATTAACAAAGTTTGTAACCATTTTATAAATTTTAAAAGTTATGGCTACATTCAGTCTATATAGGTTTTTTTTTTTTTTTTTTGTCTTTTTGAGACAGGGTCTCACTGTGCAGTTCAGGCTGGCCTTTAGCTCACTTTTGTAGCCCCGGCTGGTCTCGAACTCGCACCAATTCTCCTGCCTCAGCCTCCCGAGTGCTGGGATTACAGGCGTGCGCCACCACGCCCGGCTTAGGTTTTTTTTTTTAAAGGGCTGGTATATAGTCAGAGCTCAGAACAGGCTGTGTGCAGTTTTTAAATACCAGGGCTACACAAAGAAGCACAGGATAAATGCCTGGAAATGATTCATCTATTTAAATAATTTAAATTTAATAATTGAAATAATTTTCACAAAATAATTCATTTTCATTTGCTATTATACCATTTCATTAATCTCTATAAAGTAACTAAATTTTGCAAGCATTATACCAAGATGTTAAATAAAGCAGATCTGACATAAACTATCTCCTACAGGGTCAGAAGTAATTATGATATGCAAAATTGGCTGAATTCAAGAAATCAGGGTAGTAAGATCACATCAGTTCAGAAAAATGCCATGGAATGCCACTGAAAATTTAACTGAGATTATAGTAAAACTGCATTTTCCAAGGATAAAATAATATTAATTAAAAATGCCAAATAACAGTATTACCAGAAAGAAAATGTGTTCTGGAGCCTAATTAGTGTGGTCTTCAAGATGGTACAACTTTTTCTAATTTGTTTTTGCTAGACTCTTCGTAGCTCAGGTTTTCCTCAAACTTGCAGCAATCCTCCTGCCTCAGCCTCCTAAGTGTTACAATTATAAGCATCCACCACGTTTAGTTTTTATTATTTATTTATTTAGGCAAGGTGACATACTTTGAAAAACTCTAATATGACAAAGACTACAAAATAAAAAAAAATAACTATATAATCTATAAATCTAAGCACTAAATATTCAGAATTTACTATTCTTAGGGAAAATAAGAGATGTTAAACATTTATTAAGCCTGTGACTATCCAAATAATGAGAATGAAAATTCAACATTATTGAAAATAAGCAACTTTTCAGATAGAACCTTTCTTTATAAGCTATCCTGACAGACAACACTAGGATTAGATAAAAACTGACCTAAATTCTTATTAGAAGCATCTATTCAGAATATCAAAGTGAACTGACATTCTAAGATAATATACATAAGTAACAACATCAAAATTAAAGTATGGACTATTGTCCCTTTTCTAAGAAAACTACTGGACTTAACACAGGGAAATACACAGCGAAAAATAACTGCATGTGACTATGTACGTGTGCCCAACTCAAGTGTTTAATAAGAAGTACAACATGGATATCAACTCACCTGCGCAGATGGCTACAAGGATGTCATATAGCAGCTTCACATTTTTCTTTGATAATTCTTAATTTATGATTTCTTTTGTTAATATGTATACATACAACATACACATGGCTGTATATGACAATAAGCTCTTTTTAGTGAGTATTTAAATATTAAATTACTGTGATATGTTTTTCACAATTGTTACAAGGGATATAGACTTGAGTGCTATTACATTAACACAGTAATACTTTTTAAAAACCACTGCAATACCTGAAAATCACATTTCCTGCTTGGTCTGCTTTCCAGGCTTTCACCAAAGCAAAATCTCCTGTAATTGCTTCTTCTAGAATAAACTGTTGGCCATTAAACTCCCTCACCTGCAGGAGACAAAGATAGCACTGGTCAGGCTTTTGCATGGATCTGACTGATTGTAATCTGCCCTGGGACAGAGGGAGACAGTGGGGATACAAGCTAACAAGGAGCATGTGTCCTTATATCCTTGTATCAAAGGGGAGGAGGATCCTCGAGTAATATTAGCCAACAAAGACTAAAAGGACAACCTTGGAAGCACAATCAGGGACAGAATATACACAGGCACACTGACAAAAAATTTATGCATCTGAAGAATTAAGTTCTACAGCTTTTAAGGACAGACTTTTTAATATTTTACTATTTACATGTATATGTAGCATACAGAATATGAAAAATAATCTCTTTCTACCCCAGAAAAAAAACCTACATAAGTTACATGAAGTAACCTATGCACTGTTTTTGAACCTAAAAGTTATAAAACTTCATTCAACTTTAGTCCTCAGTCTGTGACCTATAATCACCTGCAGGATTTTAATCAAGATCTCTAGTACTCATAAGTTACTTTTGAGAGATCTGATGGACCTTATCTTGCCCCAAAAAAGCATAATATATGCCATCTTTTACTGAACTATTCATTTACCCTTTAAAAGTTTTACTGTTCTCGCCACAAAAGCTCTGCATATTTTCCTTAGGATTATTCATAGATGTTTCATGGTTTCTGTTGCTAATATGAATGTTACATTATATTTTATTATAGCTCTTCTGTGATAGCTGATTTAATGAAATGCTACTGATTTTTGTTTATGTTTATTGCTTTTTAATTTACTACAAAACTTGGAGAAGGAAAAGATAAAGCAAAACTCTGGCTTTTTCTTCTTGAGAACTTGTCTCTGGAAATTAAAACAAATGAGAGTAGAAACAGCCTTTGGCTTCCAATCCCTTAGCAGCAAAGAGTTTCGAGAAGGTGGCACTTCAATCTCATTCCTACTGCACCCCCTAGCGGAATAGCAGGTGGAGTGCATTTAGAAAAGGCTTCAGCAGAAAACTCGAGCGTATTTATTTCTAAAATCTCTGGTGTAAGTATTTATTTCTAAAAACTATGGTGTAAAACAGAAATTCTTTCCTAAAGAAAAGCTTCTTTAAAGACATAGCCAAGTTTCCTGATGCAAAATATTAAACTGGTGTATGATAAATAAATGCAGATCTCATTAATATGATATTCAAACAGCCTAACAATGTATTTTAAAATGGTTTGCATATTTTTAAAACCTTTATTGCTAGCAATTATGATAACTGTGTGTTTTACACACATATCTAGAAAACCAAAGTATATCTTTTTTAACACAGGGGAAAAATCAAGCATCAAAATTTTATTTCATATTTTAATTATACACTTTCCTGATGTCTATATACTAGCTGTCCCTGAATATTAGTGATCCTAATACCCAGAGAAGACTAGTTGTATTGAACTAGCTACTGTATTCACTTGAGTTTATTTCATTTATTTGTTTATTTGGTACTGAGGCTCAAACTCAGGACCTTGTACTTGCCAGGCAGGCTTATGCTACAGAGCTATCTTCCTGGCCCAGTATTGACTTGAAAGATTTGTGCATTTCAGTTTTATTTCTTTAACTCTAGGTTTTGTTCTTCAATGTGCTGCAATCATATTTTCATCCCCTCTATTCTAAAAAAAAAAAAATAACTCCTTAGATTGCCAGTTACCTCCCTTTCTGCAAATCCACTAGTCAATTTCAGTCCTTGAACCCCTCAGCTGCTTCACTCTGGGCTAGTTGATCCCTACCTCTTTTCTAAAATGCTCCTTGACTTTTAAATCAGACTCCCTTGGGCTTTTTCTGCATAGTGAAGCAGTTTCATATTTCTTTACTGTTCTTCCTTCTCTTCCTAACCTATCTGGCAGAGAAGTGCTCTCTACCTACATGCTGGTCGAAGTAACCTAACTACTCCTAAAGACTTAAAAGTCCTATGCTGGCACCCTAAGTGCCTTTCCCAGCTCTAAACTCTCTCCTAGCTAGAGCTCCACACTTATCTCCACTTCGGTCTCCTGGATATCTCAAATGTACCACCTCTCTGACAAACAGCTCTTTGATTATTCCATGCCTTGCCTATCTCAACGAACAGCATGCTTGATCTTTTATACTGTACAAGCAATTTATCACGAAATGAAATCATTCACCTGGTGCTGGTTTTATACATATGTAAGAATACAAGTTATAGCGCAATAGAACTTTCCACCCAGAATTCATAGGACGTTGTGGAAGGCCAGACAGGGTGCAAAGCTATGAGAGTGAAGCCAAGGCAAAGATGCAGTAACGAAATTAGGATGGCAGGAACATACATTTTAAGGAAAAGTGCAGGCAGTTAAGAGAAGCCACTTCAGGAGAAGCCATGGGGGCTGTAATCAACAATGCTGTAGGGGAAGGGATCCTGAAACCCTTTAGAGTTTACACAGCACCACAGATTACCTTGGACACCAGATACAGAAGTATAGCATTTAGTACTTTCCCTGCTAGGATTCTTTCTTGCTTTGGTCTGATTCCTTTCTATCTCCCTATTTCTCACAACGGCAACAGGAATATCTACCCTGTGCCATTTGTATGTTGCAACAGTTTAACTTTCCTTTTGATTCTTAAAAAAGCTTTTGGCTAAGAGATTGTCTTCAGTCTTAGAGAAGACTTTGGACTCTTTTTTTTTTTTTTTTTTTTTGGTACCAGGGACCAAATTTGGGATCTTACGTTTGCTACACAGGTGATTATGCTGTGGTGATATATCCCAGCCCAGGACTTGGACTTCTAATCAATGTTGCTAACTCTTAAGGATGGCCTAAACGCATTTTGCATAATAGATGGATATGAATACTGGAGATTAGAAATGACATGTTATGGCTTAGATCTAAAATGTGCCCCCAAAATATCTCGTGTGTTTAGAAGGTGATTAAATCATGGGTGTCCTGAAGCTGACTTCCTGTTAGGAGGCAGGCTGGCTGGAGGTAGCTCACTGCAGGCAGCTCCTCCCTCTTCCTGTGCCTCCTGGGTGCCATAGGGTGAGCACCCTCTCCTCCAGCATGCCCTTTTGCCCTGCTATTTCTAACTTGAACCCAGACAAACATGGTCTGAACCATGAGCCAAAACAAAGCTCTCCTGCTTTGAATTTCTCAGCTGGATGAAAATGAACAGTATACCCTAACTACGCCACAGAACACCATGTTCCTGGCCATTGACCACTCTTTGCCCTTGACTTTCTTGCTGTTCCTCCCACTACATCCATTATGTACTTGTCCAATCACTGTCACTTCTTCCACTAGCAGATGGACTAAGCCTACAAACCATATATTTCTCCAGTGCTTAGTATATGCCCAGTAAAGTGAAAGACCCCAGAAAACACTACTGAACTAAGGAATTTACTCACTTCCTTTTCCAACCATAAGCAAGGGAAATAAAAAGAACTGTAAATAATTTGTCATATTCCTGGGGGAGTAAGACAAAATTATAAAACAACTATATTCCTGCCCCTGCTTTTAGGCATAAATGAACCCAGGAAGATTCTAGTGTATTCACTTTTTCCCAGGGCTAACTAATGCTATCACTTCTAATAAGCTATCCAAATGATAACTGAATTTTTCAAGCCCTTTTATTGTATATTTCTAAGATGCATTTTCATAAGTAGGCTTTTTTGTCAAGAAGCTTTTTTAATCTAATTAGTCATTAAAGGAAAAAAGGAAGACTGCATATGAAAAATAGGTTCACAAAAGTTTGCATCAATATAAGTCACTCTCAGCAGAAAGCTAAGCTCCAGATGGAGGACGCAGCTGGGGAGAACACTAGAGAAAGGAGCATTTTCAGTGACCTTTTACCTTCCCCCAGAACAAGATGGCAGAGCCAGCAGCCCCACAGGCACAGACACTGCAGTGTGAGACAGTCCTTCACTCACCACACTCACTTTCTCAGAGATATAAACTCAGTAGTTTTGCAAACCCCCCACCAATAGATAATTCTTTCCAGCCATCTGGACAAGGTGAATGGAAAAGTACTAAAAAATACAGTAATAAAATGCTGGCCTGTGTAATTTCTAAAATTACCTCTAATCTGAGTTTATCAAATATCTTTATCTAGAGATCTCTTATGTAACATGCAAGTAAAGTTGCTGGAGATGGGGAAAGATGGGAAGGTAGGACGGGGGGAAAGAGGATGTAGAAAGAATCAGTATGCTACATGTGCATGTACCAATACTTCACAAATACATAACAAATAATGTGGAGCTGGAGATGTACCACAATGAATATATTCATTATGTATCACAACCTAACCATCTGAATAAATAATGAACAAACAAGGCTAGAGATGCAGCTCAGGGGTAGAGTACCCCCCTGGCTTCAATCTCCAGTATGGAGAAAAAACAAAACAAAACAAACAAACAAAAAAAAACTCCTTCTTAAATTTCTCAGGGTAGAGAGAAAAAATGGAGAAAAGCAGGCCTCTAGAACTAATCTTCCAAATAAAACTAATCTCGCAATTTTAAAAACAAAATGCCTCACCCCACTCAGCATTTTAAGTAAAACTAATTATTCAACAAAAAGCTCATGTTTAAGATACAAAATATAAAGAGTTTGAACATGAAAGTTTAATCCTTGTGAATCAAATAACTTTTTTTTTTTTTAATGTATTTGGTACAGGGTCTATAGGGTCTCACTTCAGACTGGACTTGCAGCGATTCTTCTGTTTTCAGCTTCCTAAGTGCTGGCACTACAAGCATGCACCACCATGCCCAGTCTTAACCGCCATCTCAGCGCACCCCAGGGACAGGACCAGCATGGCACCTGGGGAAATTATTTTCAATGTATGTATAATCAACATTCAAAGATTCCTAAGCTTGCTAATACCTTTCATTAAATCATTTAACTAATCTTTGCTAGTATATGTAAAAAATAGCTTCTTCATATTTATTCTAGCTTCTCTATGTGATTTTAATTAATAGCAGACTATATTCAAATTTAGCTCCAAACATCAGGTAACATAGTTAAGGAAATGAACCCTTCTACCAAGGTGACTTTACCCTGAGAATTTACCCAGAGTCCCATGCAGAAGAGACATCTCGGTAATAAATGGGTGAGAGTGTGTCTTACCTCTCTTGGCTTACTGGCAATGGCAATGCTGCCATCCTTGTTGTACTTGATGGGTGCTCCTCCTTCTTGCACCAGGGTCCCAAACCCTGTGCTGGTGTAAAATGCAGGAACTCCAGCTCCACCTGCACGAATCCTCTCTGCAAGTGTGCCCTGTAAACAAGCAACTGGCACTCTAAAAATCCACCAAGCACACATCTGTCTGGGACACAGAAGCATGTACAGCCCTGGGTTCCCACTCTCCATACACTTATAGTTCCAGGAAGTACTTAACACCAGAGATTGTTGTGCATATTTCCCTAACACCACATGTTGGAATATCAATTTTGAAGGGTTTTCTGTGTCTCTACACCAACAACTGCTTCATTCTTAGTCCACATTAAAAATCCAATTGGTTGTTCATCTAGGCATGCTTTCAGAATCCACATTTTCCAATGGCTTTGGCTTCTTGATGTTTCAAATTTAAAATCTATGTCACCATAGCTTTATAAATTTTTAAAATACCATCAAATTTTGTGTTTTACTCTGCGACATACAAAGGTAGGGCCTAACTCTTTTCATCATTAATAATAACAGTTCAATAATGTAAGAGCTCAAATTTATTTTAGAACTTATTTTTAACCAGTGTACAAATACTTTTAAATAATCTCACTAGAGAAAAAGGCAAAGTGTATAGCATATGAGTACACTGGTTTTAAGAAACAAGATTACTTCACATTATAATTCATAGTAGACAAAGCTGTAAGTGACATTTCTTTCTCCCTATGATTGTCTTCTTTCCCAGGGACAACCCTGCCCTCCTCTAGTGACTTCAAACCTAGGGACCTTGGCTCTCTCTTACCTCCAAGTGACTCTGCTCTCAAAGCTTCCCTGGAGCATGAACTCTGGCCTTGAACTTGTCCTGATGTGGTCCCTTACACTGAGACCTACTGCTGAGGTATTGCTGTATGATGTCATACTCAGTAACTGGTTAATCAGTAGAAAGAATTATGGTTAAGTATTAATAATAGGCCATTCATATTATCTTAACCTACTGGGCCTTTTAAATAATTAACTCGAAGAGACTAATCATGGAAAACTCACACATTGAGTGATTCAAGTTTGTACATGCAATCTTCTGTCATAGCAGGGACTTAGGGCATCACTGGAAACCTCCAGCACACTGGTTCTGTTCTTTCAGATGAAGAGATGACTCTACTTTGTGTTGCATTTTAACAGTAAAGACTAAATCACTGAAACAACCATGACAATACCTTCTACTCTAAAACATTTTTATGTGAACCCATCTAAAATATTCTGTTCCCTCTATCCAAGTAAGCAATAGTTTGAAAGTAGACTATTTCTGTAGATTCTCTGCATATACCACCAAGTAGCCAGCCTCACCCCCAAAGGAACTGTAACACCTATAGCTTCATCAGCACATTTCCCTGGGGCTCTCAGCTGTAAAAGAAGCTCACAGAGTCATGGCCTATTTACCTACCCCCCACTAAATAGAGAGAGATTTATCAATTTGTATTAGCTTAATGGGGAATAAAAAGAAAAGGAAGTTCCTCTCCTATATGTCCTTTAACAAAATGGATAAGGCTACATATATGAAGGGTAACAAAGATTTTCAGTAGTTCCACAATGTAAAATATAAGCTATCTCCATCTGCAATGTGAAAATAATGTACCCTATGAATTGAACTGTGCCACTTTTAAATTAATAAAGCCCCAAGCCTCAATGTTACTGTACTCGGAGACAGGGGCTACAGGGAAATAGTTAAGATTAAAGAAATCATAAATATGGAGCCCTGAACTGACAGAATCAGCATCTTTGTAAGAAGAGACACCAGAGAGCTCACTCACACACTTGCTCTCTCCCCCATCTCTTGGTCTTCACAGAAACAAGTCAGCCACTGCAAGCCAGGCAGAGAGCTTTTATCAGGAATGAATCCAGCTGGCACCCTGATCATGAACTACGAAAAAAAAAATTGCTAGTGCTCAAGCCAATCAGTCTATGATACTTGCTTACACAGGACTATGCACGCAACACAGGAAAATGTATCTTTGTTCATTTACAAAACTGAAAGTGAAAATTGAGGCATTATCTCTTGTAACATACTGTAGTGATAAACACAGTGACAGTACTATGGGGTGCTCAGGTCTAACTACAGTACTGTGAAGCCTCAGCCAGAACTGTGTCCTATAAGTGCTCTCTCTCAACCAGCACTGACTTCATTACCAATTCTTTTTTTAATTTTTCTACATTATATTATCAGCTACTTGATGAAGTCAGCGGTAATATTTTCATGTAGAATAGGAGGCTCAGACTCAGATATGAAGGCAGAGCATGTGAGCAAAGAATCCCAGCACACACAACCCACAGATGCTTGCTTTACCCAAATAACCAAAATGTTTGCCTTCTCTTATGACAAATTATTCAATCAACTTGGAGATGATACAGAAAAGAAGGGAAAACTTTCCAGCCTGATTGTTGTAATTACTTGTTTTATGATAACATCAGTCCTCTGAGAACCTGGGCTCTGATCCCAGGTTCAGGTTCTAATCTATTACAATCAGTAAGTCTCATAGAGCTGGTTTCACCCTCAGGGTAATGAGGATTCTGATGGTTTCAGAGTGACTTAATCAGTATCACTTGCAAATTTCTAACTTTACAATTCACAGAAACTAATTTCAGGAATCTTTACACATATTAGGAAGCCCTTCTGCTTGCTTCTGACATAATAGAGTGTCAAATTTAAAATTCTATACTGTATCCTAAATATTTTTATTAGAAACAATAATATGGGGCTAGGGAGATAGCCCAGTGGTATAAGCGCCTGCCTGGCAAGCCCAAGAACCCAGGTTCAATCCCCAATACTACAGTGCTGGGCAGCCCTGGAGCCCTAGGTTCACAATTCCAGGCACGCTATGTCAGCCAGTGAAACCAGGCATGGTGGCACACGCTTGTAAACCCAGTGCTGGGTAGGCCGAGACAGGAGGATCACTATGAATCTAAGCTATGTAACAAAACCCTGTACTACAAAAATGAATATATATTTTTAACTAAAAAAATACTAATACAGTGACATAAAATATTTATCCACTAACAATTATTAGGTGTGGCTTAGGAGCAAAATTTCTTTGGCAAAACTGCATTCTGTCTCACACAGAGAAATGTTTAGGAGAAAATGAAAATTTATTAATAAGCTAGTATATTATAAAGAAATGCAGTGCAACCTTCTCACCTGAGGTGTAAGCTCTACTTCTAATTCACCAGACAAGAACTGTCGTTCAAATTCTGCATTTTCCCCCACATAAGAAGAGACCATCCGTTTTATCTGCTTGGATCGAAGTAAAAGGCCCAAGCCAAAGTTGTCGACCCTGGAAAAAACATGGGGTGGACAATCAGAAATGTCTGACAGAACACAACTACCACATAATTTTTTTTAAAAGATGAAAAACTTTATTAATTTAGAGAAAAAGAAATCCTCTCTAGTAATGTATTACCTTTAAGGCAGTATAGGGATTAAGACTGACAATCTTTAAAAAAAAAAAATACAGTTAAGGAAACTAAAGCTTTAAAGATTAAGTAATGTTTTCCCTCCAAGGTCTCAGGCAGTTATGGACATAATCAATTTCCAATCAGTTTCCATTCAATAACTGTCAAAATTTTTTGCTGCTTATTGCAAAATTACCCTCAGTTAGAAAGAGATAAATTCATTCTTATCCTGTGCTTTGGAAGAATATATGAGTGCAGTGGAAATATAATGACCTCAGGGCTTAGAAGACAGCTTGGCAGTCAAAGTGCCTGCCTAGCAAGTGCCAAGGACCTGGGTTCTATCCCCAAGACCTCATGCTGTGCCAGTCGTAGAACCCAGGGAGGTGGTGCACGCCTTTAATTCCTGAGCTGGGGAGGCTAAGACAAGAGGATCTCTACAAGTCTGAACTATGCAGCAAGACCCTGTACCAAATAAATAAATAAATAAATAAATAAATAAATAAATACTCTTTTTTTAAAATGTAATAACCTCAAAGGAAAATCTGACTAGAGAATTTCTTTCTGGGTGAATAAATAGGGGCATTACTATATTTAATTAAATAGAACAGTGTCATATCCACTCAAATATAAATAAAAAAATATAAATGGGTATAAACATTTTCCTGTATCATAGATATTTGGCTCAAGAATACTACCATACTTGACCATACTTAACCAAAACAAATCATCAAATTAATCACAAAACTGAAGTTATAGGTATGAAGAATACCCTTGCATCTGTTAAATTACATATATTTTGATTTAGTATCTCTTAAAGGTAGTATTCAACTTATTCCTAGATTAATGAGGGTGATACAGGCTCTTTTTTATTAGATTGAGGTTTTTCCTATCGTAATTTTCAAGCAATGTACACCTCGAGTATTAAATAAAATCAGTGTGAACATGTAAGTTAGTAAGTGAATGCTTTTCCACTTCCAGTCACTTTATCCCTCTCCACTCAAGTTTCTGAAGTATTTTAACCAGATACAGAAAGAAAGTAGTTCTAAAATAACAAAGAAAACCGGGTTTTAAGCTGTAACTTTTTCAGGCACTTGAAAACAAAGGTAACATTTAAACATGCAAGGAAAATGTTCTACTGCTAAGCTAAAGCCCAAGGTCCTACACAACTATATTTAAGGGAAAAATACATGTAGTGGTAAAAACCAAAATGAGATGCCACCACAAACATCTCATTAGCTAAATAAAAAGTCAAACAAAGATGTGAAATGCAGAACGCTCATGTATAATGAGGAAAAGGAATGTGATTCATTCATTTTGGAAATACTGGTAGTAGGATCTATTAATGCTGGATATTCATATGCTAGGATTCAGCAGTTCTTGGATTTGCACCAAACAGAAATGCACAGAGTTCACCAAAATATATTTGCAAGATACTATTCTCTTCATTCCAGCCAAAATTAAGAGCTTCCCAAATGTCCATCCACAGTAGAAAAGACAGATAAATATGGTTTATCCACACAATGGAATATGATATAGCATTGAATAATGAATATCAGACAAAATACTGAGAATAAGCCACATAAAAAGACAAATGCTGAATTATTATTTTTATGTGAACTTCGAGATTAAACCAAAACTAATACATAACAGCAGAAGTAAGGATAACAGTTAACCTAGGTAGGGGGCAAAGACGGTAGTGACTGGAAGAAGCATGAAGGGATTTTGTGGGGAAACTGGATCATATCCTGCTTCTTTAGCTGGGTGTTGGTAACTGAGATGTGCAGTTTGTAAATCTGTTGCTTGTTCTATATTATTTTATACTTTGCTTCAAGTTTTTTTTCTTTTTTTAAAAAGACAGAAATACAATGGGAGAGGGCAGGATGCTTCCAAGAGGCAGAAATCCTTTTTTACTTTCTCTGCCTCTTCCAATTCCTTTAGTATTTTTATGATTCTCCCTGTGTGGATCTTGGAATGTGCATAGGATTTGGCATCCAGTAATCCTTCACCATGCCCACTCAGCCCCAGCACTGGAATGCCTGGCTTTGGGGCTACAACCACGAATAAGCCTGGCCCTGTCTTATAGCCTGGGAGTTCTGATAATACAGAGGAAATAAGCATATGAGACTAAACTTTACAACAGACGGATGGATGTGCTGAGAGAAGTATGTATACTGTTATGCCAAGAACATTGAAGATTGAGAACAAAACTCTTGATGGAGAAAAGTGTCAATAAAAGCCTAACTGAAGGAAAAAGCCTTACGAAGTGACATAAATGGATGGAAGTTTACAGGATGTCAAATTAATTAAAGATATCCAAAACCCAAAAGTAGAGAGAATATTTAAGAATTCTGAAAGAGCCCAAAGCAGAAATAATGCTAATGTATAGGCAATAGGAATGGAGAAAAATAGGCAAATTAAGAGATATCTGGGGGAAAGGATTCATTCTTAAGTCTCTATTATGGTTTGTGTCTATTGTCTCCCCAAAGCCTCATGCAGTCAAGGGATGGATTTCTAGACTTTGTGATTAACTCATGAGCCACTGGGATCACGGGTGTGAGTAATACACCCAGCCTGGGGCAGATAGCTTGACTGCAACCTAAGGAGACTTGCTCTCTGTAGCCATGATTGCTGCTACTTCTCCTGTCCGCTCTCTGCTCTTTGCTGCCACCATAAAAGGCTGCTCTCTGCCACGTGCCACGCTGCCTTAGAGCCAGCTGTATATAGAATGAATCCTCCAGTAACTATGAGCTAAATAAATCTCCCTCCCTCATTCTAGGTGTTGGGTGTTTGTCCCAGAAATGATAGAAGAGTAACTAAGACCGTCTCATTGCCCAACTTAGCATGCACACAACTCACCATAGAATTCTGGGTTTCACAACGGAATAAAGGAAAGTATGAGCTGAGGGCAACTAACTGAATGGTCACAAGAGACATCCATTTCTTGGACATGTAAGTACATTGTAAGGCTTAGCTTTTCTGGTGCTGGGACAAAATACCTAGTACTATAACTTCAAGGTTTTTTTAAAAAAATCACAGCTTCAGAGGTTATAGTCTATGGCCAGCTAGTTCCAATGCAGAAACATCATGATAGAAAGGTCTGCTGGAGCAAAATAGCTTAGTTTATGGTGTCAGGAAGCAGAGCACAGCTAAAGACCACGAATACACAGGCACCACATTTTGTATGCTCCACTAGTCCCTCCAGCCACGCAAGTTGAAAAATCAAGATTTCAATCATGGCAGCTTGTGTGAAAAACTACAGATGTTTCCTTTAATATCTGTTCTTCCCTTACCTCTACTTCATTCTCTAGTCTCATATTCCTAACACAAGGGCTAATTCTAGCTCAAATATCTCCTTAGAATTTATCACTCTTACCTACCTTGCCGCACTGTACACCTCAAAATGTCCAGGTAACAAGTGACTGTTAATATCCCCATCCATCACAGGCATAAAAATAGCTATGTAATTTATGCTACATTCTTTGTTGTTTCAAAAGTAGAACCAACATGTACATAAGTATTTTCAGGACAGTACTTCGGAATTCCCTGCAGGTTAATACACTTGTCCACTAGAGGTCTCCATATCACAAAAGATTCTCCAAACTGTCCAACCAATAACACACACGCCTCCTGACTAGTCTATTAATTTTTTAAATTATTTTTTCCTAACCAACTACTAATACCTAAACAGACTCCAAAATTGTTCAGGCTATCAAGTCTACTACCCAAACAGCGTTCCCTACAGCCTTCCACATCTCACCTGACAGTGAGTACAAAACTAGCAAAAATAAACTTTGCCTTTCTCTGTAATCTACCAAATAAATCCTGACTCTACCTTCAAAATCCACCAGAATTAGACCAGTCCTCACTCTCAATTTCATTGCCCTGAACCATCTCTTGCCTGACTTCCACAGAAAATGTCCCTGCTTTTGATCCTGTTCCCTACAATTCACTGCCTACACTGAAACTAAAGCAAATCTTGTAAAACATAGCAAGTGAATGCTGTTCAAAGCAGTAAGTTCACCTACTCAGAAAAATGTACGTGTCTCTGGGGCAGCCTGCAAGGCCCATGTGATAGGGTGCCTTTATGACTCTGATATCACTTACATTTTCCTTTCTGCTTGCTTCTCCTGCTGTCTCTCAAATGTGTCAGGCGTATTCCACCTGGGGCCTTCCCACTGGCCCTTCCTTATGCTCACCCACAGAGGCCCAGAGGGCTCACCCCCTAACTTCCTTCAAGCCCCTGCTCACTTTCCAACTGCAGAGTTTGTCTGCACTGAACACCGAAACCATACTGCTTCCTTTCTATACTTCCAACCTTAACTTGCTTTTTCTCCTTCCCATGGTACACATCACTTTCTAACATACTGGACTGTTATTTTCAAGTTGATATGATTTACATCATCTACTTCTTTCTAGAATAGAAGGAGTACAAAAGTAGGCGTCTTGGTCTGTTTTGTTTGCTTTTGCACCCTAACTGCCTGCAATAATATACAGCACATACAGAGAACTACATGTTAAGTGAACTTCCTGCTCAATTCCACTTTGACCCCACCCCTGCCCAATGACTTCTTCATAATAAAAATGAAAATGTGTATGTCATTACTTTCTGTTTGCCCCTCCCCATGGATCTATCTTTCAACATCTAGCCTGCTCTGTACCCAGAATGACCAACTTTTAGAACAAATCAAAGGATTGTCTCCGAGGCTTAGAAAAGGCCTCAGCCAATGGGAGTCACTATCCAAAAGGATCAGAGGTGAGAGAACACTGTACCAGGTTTTATGTTCAAAGGGCTTGCTCCTTCCCAAGTTGCAAATTATGCAGTTTCCTACACAGTGCTTTCTTCAAGTACAGATAATGGCCGGTGGTCACAGCACTCCACTGGTACTAATTGCATATTTCCTTTTTCTTTAAAAATTTTCCTCTTCCTTCCTTCTTTCCTTTCGTCTTCCCATTCCTTCTTCTTGTCCATGTTCAAAGTTATCGATACATGCTTTAGTCACTATTCTGTCGTTGCTGGGATAAATACCCAATACACAAGCTTAGGGGAGGAAAGGTTTACTTAGCTCACAGTTCCTGGAGGTTTCAAGACGCTGCCCCTGGAGGGACTGGGGCGCTGCCATGTCCAGGATGATCTGCTCCATGCCTCTGTGCAAAACTGCCGCGTGGCGTATGGGGAGGGCATAACCTCAGTTTAACCGGCAGGTCCTCTCTTGGCAACGCCCCCTCAAGCCCCACCCCTCAAGCTGTGCCCCTTGAGCCATGGGCTTGACAGCTCCATGATGTACATGAGGCTTTGGTGGAGACAACTAGCTACAAACCACAACAATACAGAAGCAGAACTTTTAGAGTAAGAGATGGCATACATAAATAGTATAGAACTGTGTACAAAGTATAAGAATATTAGCTGGTAGAATTTATTGATCTTCCATAAGTAAGTAGAGACACCCTGTAGTTATCTACTTTATAGTCTTCCTGAATTATAACAAAATAATCTATTAATCAGGAAGTGAGCATATGTAACATAAACTTATTCTTTCATTCTGTCTGTGATTTAGTTGATTAATATATATGGTTTACTGTGAAATTTTTGGTTCAATCTGGCTTGTAAACCAGTCTTCCAAATATCAATAAAAGCTTCATTCCTTATTCTGTTCACTTTTAATAAATTCATATCAAACTATGAATTCGGCTATGTGGTCCTTACAAGCAGTTTATCTCATCAAGGCTAAAAGTTAATATTTATAACTAAGGAAAGTAGTATCTTAGGACAAAAAGTCATAGATTATTAAAAATAAATGAACAAACCCCCCTGAGCTTTAGATTAACTTGTAGTCCAGGGAGATTTTTGTATTAAATAAACCTGGCCAAATGAAAAAGCAGTGACTACTCCTAATTCGAAATTTTGTCCATTTACCCAACAATTCAAAGCATGTCATTGGTTCTCCAACACAGTATAACTGAGTATCCTTTTAGGTTAGCTGACTTTTTTGACTAAAATAAAGCCTTTAGTCCTGTAGAATTCCAGGATGTAAACTCTCCTAATTAAGAGAATTAATTGCCTCTGAGGGTTTACAATACATCTTCCTTGTGCTTAGGAAAGCATTGATTGTGCATCAAGAATTTATAGTCATACGCCCATGAACGGTTTATGACTATAATGGTCCCGTGAGCATGAACATCTTAGTTTGTAAATGTGTGCTGAGTTTGTTTGATGACCAAATCACATGAACATGCACTTTTTAAGAATATATTCCAGTGTAGGCTTCCATGTATGCCAAGCATAAAAATATACAACAGAAAACACTGACCATTGAGTACCAAAGTGAAAAGAAGAATCAATACTGCCTCCTAACCTTTTTGGAGCAAGTGGAATCTTTGTTGAAAAGATTTGCCATGCATTTTTAAGCATTTTTTGTGCTCTAATTTGTGCTCTTATTCTTGAGCATACAAACAGGAACGTGGGCCAGCAGAATAAGTTACCTCCAGGAAGGTAGCCCTGTTTGGGTCTTGACCTTTCCCTCCACCCATACTAACAGGCTTATTGCTTCCCAGGGTAATACATGCTATGCTCTTTTTGCCACATTTATCTATTCTTGGTCATGTAAAAGCAATGAACTGCTTTAGGTTCTTCACCTTTCTCAGAATGTATCCCAGTTGAGCCGGGCATGGTGGCACATGCCTGTAATCCCAGCACTCGGGAGGCTGAGGCAGGAGGATCGGTGCGAGTTCGAGACCAGCCTGGGCTACAAAAGTGAGCTCAAGGCCAGCCTGAACTGCATAACAAGTCCCTGTCTCAAAAAGACAAAAAAACAAACAAAAAAAAACAAAAAAAAAAGAGTATATCCCAATTGTTACACAATTCATTGCCCTGTTGATCAGCAGCATCCTTTATAAGCATGGCATCATCTGGACAACCTAACCAAGCGCTGATTATCAGAAGTGTTTGTAACATACATATATAAAGTCAGATTAAGGAAATGGAGCATGTTTATGAAAGATAAAGCAAGCAGGAATAAGTTACTTCTCTAACTTGTCCTGGCATCCATAGGAACACAGATGATCTCTATAGTTTTGTCCAGTTCTAATGTGACAGTACTTTGAGATTCTCAGCCTAACTAACCACAGCAGGAAATATAAAACTACATAAAATAACAATGTCAATATGTAGTATAATTTCAGAGAATAAATACATTTTTAAAACATAACAAAAAGTTAAAAATCTCTAAAGAAATTAAGAAAAAAATCAGGGAGAATTAGAAAAGTTCTATACGTGGACAAGCCTTCTTTAATGACGTAATTTGAGTGAATCCTGAAAGATCAAAGAATATAGACAAGTAGGAAAGAGAATTTTCCAAATGAAATGACAGCATAAACAAGCTCAGAAAAAGAACAGAATCGAGGCATGGTGGTGTAAACTTGTAATCCCAGCACTTGGAAGGCTGAGGCAGGAGGATAGCTGTAAATTCAAAGCCAGCCTAGTCCACACAGGGAGACCCTGTCTCAAATAACAAAGACAGGAAGAACACAAATGCAGTACTGATTTGCTTCCTCATTAACTTATATTATTTATCCTCAGTTGCTTAAATTATAAGTTAAACTGATAATTTGGCTTTACTTTTTCAATCTTTTACAATTTTCAAAATCTTTCTTCCATTGTTGAAAACCAAAAGATAAATTACTGTTTTGGACACAACGCCTTTCTCCAACATATCTAGGTGGACCTTTGTGGCTTATATATGGTCATTTTGATGCACAATCCTACCATGCTACACACACGTCCTCCACCTTCCACCACGACCATCAACAGTAACAGTTAATGACTCCCATGACCCTTTATGTAACATCCACAGTACTGGCATAAGCAAAAGAAAGCATTTAAATCATCTCAAATTCATGTCCACCTCGCCTTACAAATGATCTAAACTAACAAAGAACATAGGGATAAAATTAACCTTTAAAATTGAAGCTTCAACTTGAAAATATGTATTCTAAGTTGTTTTGTTTTGTTTTTTTGTCTTTTTGAGACAGGATCTCGCTATGCAGTTGAGGCTGACCTTGAGCTCACTTTTGTAGCCCAGGCTGGTCTCGAACTCGCATTGATCCTCCTGCCTCAGCCTCCCGAGTGCTGGGATTACAGGTGTGCACCACCACGCCTGGCTCCTCTCACTTTAATAATGCATTTTAAATATAAGAAAATAAAAGTACAGCAAACATAAAATCTTCATGTATACATTTATATGATAAAGAAAAACTATATTTAAAGTTTACATATGATTATGAAAGATGATCCTGAAATCATTTAAATAATGTCGAATACTGACCTTGTTAAACACCATGTTTTTACGCTTGAAAATATTGCTAACATAATGGAAGGAAAACATTTTTGGTAATCTTTGTTTGAATACTATAAAGAATTGCCATTTCTTGGGGCCCAGCGGGATGGCTCAGTGGTCTAAAGCGCCTGCTTGGGAAAGCTTGGGCGGCTTCAGGGACCGCGGTTCAATCCCCGGCACCACATGCTGCGCCAGCCCTGCCATCAGGGCGCGGGCTGAGTCAGCCATAAAAATGAGTGAATAAGCAAATAAAGGTTATGAAACAAGAAAAACATAAATAAATAAAAAAAAATTCTTTAAAAAAAAAAAAAAGAATTGCCATTTCTTTCAGCAAAATTGTTCAAAAGCGTACACTCACCCTGCATTGTTACTCACTGCAGTTAGTCCTTTTACTCCAGTCTGAAGGAGAGCTCCTATGAGATTCTCTGGAATTCCACATAGTCCAAAACCTACAGTCAGCCCAAAAGATAAACAATCTGTAAAGAATAGGATGTCCTTTCATGGAAATGTGTGTGCTATTCTTCTTAGTAGCAAAATAATACGAAGTACATTATTAAATCATGAAGCAAAGTATATAGATATATCCTAGTAGCTCAGTAAATGGTCACATTACAAGACCCAGATATTTTATACAATTATAGATCACCAGACATCATTGTCAAGTCCTTGAAGCATAAACATAAAGTGCAGTAGGATCATTGCTAGAAGCCTAGTGTTGTCCCACTTTAAAATTCAACCCCATACAATTACTTCAGGAGTATTCGTGTTACATAGATTTTGTAGAATGGAAAGCCTAAGCCAGTAATTTTTAATTCTTTATAACTTCTGCAATTCTTAAAATAGTTCTGGTTTTTAAATGGACACTTTTGGGGCTGGGGAGATAGCTCCGAGGCACAAGTGCCTGCTGGGCAAGTGCAAGGTCGTGAGTTTGAACCCTGGTCCCACAAAAAAAAAATAAATAAAATAAATAAATAAATAAATAAATAAATGGACACTTTGTTATGGTTTATGTTTAGTTGTCTTCCCAAAGCCTCAGGCAATCATGAGGTGGGGACTCATAGAGTTTGAAACTTGATTCATGATCCCTGGGATTATGTGTTTTAGTACTGATGGGATTATAGGTCTTAGTACTTCTGGGATTATGCGCGCAGCCTAAGGCAGATAGGCTAAGGCAGAGAGCCTGAATGTGATATAAAAAGAGACAGGGAGACAGACTCATACTGTTGTTCTGCTGAATGATTGGTTGGCTGCCTCTGTCACTATCTTGTTGCTGTTCTGCCACAATGAACTGGATGCTCTCTGCTCTGTTCCATTCAGCCTGGAGCCAGCTGAATATGGACTGAAACCACCAGTAACTATGAGCTAAATAAACCTTTCCTTCCTTCATTTTGAGTGCTGGGTATTTGTCCCAGCAATGAGTTAAAAGTAACTAAGACACACTTAATGATGATATCAGCAGAATGAATGGATACAGAGCAGCCCTAAAAATAAGCCTTGATCCCATTTTTAAGAACTAGGCACCAAACTTGGCGAGTGCAAGACAGGATTCTGAAAGACTTCCCCAATAGAAACAGCAATAGAATGTGCAGGGACAGGGGATATTAACAATGAATAGGTGCTACGCTCTCTATTCTCACAGAAAAAGAATAATATTTCTTAGTGTTGGAAATGGAAGCCACGACCCTAAAGTGCTCTACCACTGAACTATAATGTCAGTCCCCAACACATTCCCAAGCATTTAGAAATTTTTCAAAACTTCTATTAAGACATCATTTTTTTTGACACTCAGGCTTTTGAAAATAACTGGAAAAAAGCACAAAAGGTATGATATTGTGTCAATTTTTTTTTTCAATGGATTTGGTACAGGCTCTCACTATGCAGCTTGGACTCGCAGTAATCCTCCTATTTTAGCTTCCCCAGCACTGCGATTACAGGCATGCATCATTATTCCTGGATTCACTTTGTTCATTCTTTAAGGGAAGGTAGTGCAATATGTAATAGAAAAAAGTGGATAAATAATTGGTGCTACTAATCTATAGCCTAGTTAATGTGATTTTTAGGCTTTGCAAAAAGTCTAAAGACATTACCATGAAAAGGAAAACCAGTATGTCCACTCACCACCAACAAGAATGGTTGCACCATTAGGGATGTCCTTTACAGCTTCCACTGGATCGTTGTAAAATTTGGTGTGGTGACGGTTACTTGTTGAAAAGTAGCAAACACATCCCTGAAACATTAAACATTTTAAGTAAATAAAAAACTTGGAGATAAAGCTTTACTTTGCATATATAGTTGTCTATCCACGAATTATGTATCAAGAGATGGTTTCACTATCATTTCATATTTCATTATCATTTTCCTTTTTAATTAATCTGTACAAATCACATGTATTTATTGGGTACAACATGATGTTTTGTTATGTGGATAAATTGTAACAAGACTAAATTACACTTGTGGAACATATCTTTACCTCACATACTTGCTTAGGTCATTCTTTCAAGGGAAGAACAGTTCAAATCTATTCTGTTAGTATTCTTCAAGTACATATAATGTTATTAAAATCATAATCCCTAGGAGGTACCACAGATCTCTGAAACTTATCCTCTATAACAGAGCACTTCATCTCCTAGGTTCTGATTACTACTCTTTTACTTTTGGTTTCTATGATACAATTCATTTTCAGAAGTGTGAGACTCTAAGTGGTTCATCCTTAAAAGTAGTATGGACATGTTTTCAGCACAGATTAACACTGAATCCCATTATGATCCATTTCTGGATAAAACAGCTACCCAAAAGAATAAACGAAGATAGTTCAAATATTGAGTTTCTTTTTTCGCTGTACCAGGGATCAAACTGAGGACCCTGTACTTGCCAGGCAGGTGCTTATACCACTGAGCTATTTCCCCAGCATTTACAGTCCATGTATTAAGATTCAAACTTATGGAAATGCCATCAGCCATCAATGTCTGATAATGACCTTACTTTGTGTTATGGTTTATGTCTAGTTGTCCCCCCAAAGCCTCATGCAATCATTGGGCGCGACTTCTAGAGTTTGAGACTCGACTGATAATCCACTGGGATTGTGTGTTTTAGTACTGATGAGATTATGGGTCTGAATACTGCTGGGAATTATAGATATGGCCTGAGGTGGATAGGCTAAGGCAGAGAGCCTGATGTAATTTAAAAAGAAACAGAGAGACAGACTCGCCCACTGTTGCTCTCTGCTCCCCTGGTTATTTTGTTGCCTCTGTCACCATTGTTGCTGTTCCAACGCCACGAACTGCTGCTCTCTGCCATGTGCCACTCAGCCTTGGAGCCGGCTGAATATGGACTGAAACCTCCAGTAACTGTTAGCTAAATACACCTTTCCTTCCTCATTTTGGGTGTCAGGTATTTACCCCAGCAACAAGAGAAAAGTAACTAAGACACTCTGCATTCAACCAATAAATACTTACTGAGAGCTTATGTATGCCAATTTCTGCACTATTTAATCCAATGTAATATTGTAACATGACTGCTGATCTCCAGGAAAAGAAGTACAGTGTGACTGTATACTATATATGACACAGCTGAGCCCTTGATCTGATCTTAAGCACCAGAGAATGCTTACTAAAAGGACAACTAGTAAAGAATAGTATACAGAATGATTCCTCTCCCTATGACACTAGCTCATGGATAGCAGTATTACCTATAAGGATGGCTATCTCACCCTTACTGCAATTAACTATTTGGCTGCTATGGTTTGGAGACCTTTTTGTTACCACCTCCAAAATTCATATTGAAATTTGGTTACCAATATAAGTGTTGAGAAGCAGCGGGACTTTGAAGAAGCATTTGAGTCCTCAAAAGGAGATTAGTATTGCTTTTAAGGACCAACTTAATTCTTACAAGAATGAGCTGTTGTTCTTACAGGCCTGGATTCAATACTGCAAATGGGAGCTCTTAGAATGTGAAGCTAACCCCTAGCAGTCTGCCTCTTCTGCAGACCTCCTTGCCCTTCTGCTTCTCAGTGTGTCACAGACAAGTAATGCTTTTACCAGATGTAGTCATCTAACTTTAGACTTCAAGATTACTCCAGAAGTGTGTCTTTAATGTACTTCTTTCTTTTATCAATTAGCCAGTCTGGGATATTTTGTTCTAGGAATAGAAAGACTAAGCAGGTCACAAATGAGTCACCTAGTCAGCGCTCACAATCAGTTGTAAATTATTTTCTTCTCTATCCTCCATCTATAATATTAACAAGAAACAATGAGAACAAATTCTGTGTCAACTAATTGCACATAATGAATATTGCCTCTCTTTTGATCTTATTTATACCATACTTTCAACCTGTGAAGAGAGTGCAGAGAGAAAAAGTCCTGATACACTGCTACCTTAACAAGTCCAGTGGCAAGTTGGAACTTCCCTTCCTAACAGTCTGCCAGACAGACAAAGGTTAGGATATGGCATAGCATTTTTCTCTTTTTATGAGAAAATGTTCACATAAAAAGGTTAATTAGCACAAAGGCCTATTTAAGAGAACTATATGGCAAGAAAAAAATGTTAGAGGCCATGCACATGACTTCTGTCCACTGACAATTCTATTTTGGTCAAGGCAGGTGAGGCGCTTCCTCACTACTCAAACCCTGGGACAGAGTTAGAGAGGAAGGGCTTGAGCCATGAAGAGATTTTTTTCCCCTATCCTACCCTCAGGTAGCAAGGACTCTTTTGCTTCTGTTTTAAATACACACACCCACGTGCAGTCACACGTGTATGCACACACCCACATTTATTCTTACAAATTAAAAGCTTGGTAGACTGAATCAAGTTCATAAGTTCTCAGAAGAAAAGAGAGTAATAACATAGGTATCCAATTAACTGAGCTCAAGTTTCTGAGCCTTAGCAAGATTTCTCAATTTGCCCAATACTGTATTAAGGCAACTGAAATCCCAGCTTTTGACATATATTCCATAATCCTCCCAACACAATATGCTCTTCTCCGTGCTTTCTAGAAGTCTTCTACTGATTCTACTTCTACTTCATTTCTGCTTCATTATTTATACATAAGACTTTTGGGGGGAGCAGTACCAGGGATCAAACTCAGGACCATGCACTTGCCAGGTAAGCACTTATTCCACTGAGCTATCTCCCCAGTCCCACCATAAGACATCTTTGAGTTTCCTAATTTTTATGCAGAGCTCTGCTATCATCCTTTCCACCTAACAGTCAAAGAAGAAAACAAAAGATTTCCCCAATACCCAAACAATCTGTTAGGGGGTCACTCTGAACTACTTCTCTGCAGACTAAAAAATGCAAATACTATGGAGAGTAAATTGGAGAATTCATTTCAACTCATACCCAGAGAAGTTCAGATAGATACATGAGCAGAAGTGAAAGCACATAACATCATCATATTGTCAAGAAACCATTGTTTCAATTGAGAATTAGTGTTTTCATGACAAATGATTGGAAATTATGTTAACAGTTTATTCTCTCCCAGCCCCAAATTTTCAGACATATTTTAGGAAGGCAATAACTTGGGCTGGAGCTGTAACTTGGTGACAAGGCACTTACCTACCATATGTAAGACAAAGAGGAAGCTGAACAAACAAGTAAATAAGTCTGGTTTTTCATTATTCATACATTAACAATATTGGTTGACATTTGTTATATGTTATGTTGGCATTTGATATTAACATACTATTTGCTGAGAAGCTAACTTAAAAAAGATAGTTTTTATCCTCAGAAAACTAACCACCTCCTATGGTTAAAGTCCCAGTTTGGTCACAATCGGAGAAAAGTTATTTAAACTAGGATATAGTGAGAAATAAGTACAGATATTATTTATCCCTAGGATATAGTGACAAATATAAATAACATGCAAAAGCTTAGCGCCTGGACTACAAAAGATACTCAGGGAAAGTTAGCTTCCTTTTCAGAATGCAATCTTTTCTCGTTTCCCTAAAATAATAAGATCAATTTTAATTTTAATTTTCAATTTTAATTTAATTTTAATTTTCAACCACACCAATCAGCCCTACACACACACACACACACACACACACACACACACACCCCACTGATCTGACATACATACAAAACATTTTAACATGACCCACATTATGTTGTTCAGGCGGGTCATGAATTTCAGGGCTCAAGAATCCTTCTACCCCAGCCTTCCAAGTTGCTAGGAACACAGGCACAAGCACCACAGTGAACAGTAAATTCATTCATTTCATTTGCAGTTAGGTTTACCCGTCCAGATATTCTAAGGTTGCAGGGTATGCCAGCAGTGTTGGCCCCAAGAGTAAGGCAAAAAGGAAGCAAACTGCCTACAGCAGGTTGCACCACTGAGGCTATGCAAGGCCCAAAGCCCAGAAAGCCACATAGGACCTACTTTGGAAGCTCTTCAGGGGAAGCTTTTCAGTTTCCCTTAAACACAATCCTCTCCGCTGTAATTTCCTATCCACACTCTGTCTCTGAGAGTGAAAATCCATGTCACTTCCAGAACCACCTAAGATTAGGTAGCTAAGCAAAAGCTTGTATCTCCTAACATTTATCTTTTATCTTAGATTACTAAATTCTAAGATGAGTTTTAAGCTTCTCCTAATTTGACCTTTATCTTCTATTTTACATACTAACATTGTAATGTATTTAAAATTCACCAACAGGTACCTCCAAATTTTCAAAGACAACCTGAAAGAATTAGTAGTAATGAAATATACAACTTGACCTTGGTTATTTCTGAGGACAATTTTTTTCACTCGTCTTTCTTTAATATTCACAGAATGTATTTTATGTTGCCTTCTCACACCCTATCTCAGCAGAACTCCACTTCAGTGTTGGTACTAGTTTCTGCTTACAATGGAAGTAGAGAAATAATAACAGTACAGAAGTGAAAGTCAAAATGCAGTGAAAATTGTTCTATTTCATATTTTTCCTCTTTTAGCTAACTTTAACCTTCATTCTTGAGCCTGTTTGATTCTCCCAGCTAACCTCTCAGAAGTTTTACTCTATTACATCTAAATTTCACCTGACTTCCTAATCCTGAGTTTCCTTCCTTTCTAAGCACTGCCACGACTATTTCTCTCATCTAAATCTCTCCTGACATTCAACATTGTAGAACTTAGTGAAAATGAACTTCTGACAGTTTTTCAGTAAAAATACACAAAGCACATTATTTTTTTTAAAAAAAAAATAAATATCTTAATGATATAGTTCATTACGCCTGGGTGTTATTTACCTTTTCATCTCATAACACAAAAAGCTAATGCTATATATGGCCCTCTTCAGCATCACAGTTTGATCAACAGTGAGCAGAGGCCATGTGGACTGAAGTGAAGGGAGCCATTTCAGAGGGAGAAAACAGCAACAGGCAGGTGAATACACGCACTTACAAGCTTGCCAGGAGAGACATGGCCCCACTGCCAAGATGAGGGCTTATGTGTAGAAAGCAATCTAGCTGGCCCTTCACAAGACCTACTAAATTAGAAACTCCAGAGGTGGGCATGGCTATGCATTTTATAAAGCCCCCTTAGAATTGAAATGTATGCCAAAGTTTCCAAGACAATCTACCTGCCCATGATTTGGGGTTTTGTGGGGAGTGCCGCTGAGTTTACTGTTTTGCTGTACTGGTGATTGAACCTAAGTGATTATATATAGCAGAAAAGCTTTCAAAGTTGAAAAATTGGCTGCAGTGTTCTCTCATCCACGTATTATTAGACGTGCTCAATATCTTTTCTTTGAGTAGTGACACCTTAAGGGAATAGAGAATTAGGCATACCATATTGTCCTAAGGTTAAACAGGGACACAAATGTTACAGTTAAGCAGCAGTAAAAGGCAAGAATGCAGGAGCAAAACACACAGTGAAGGCACCCAAAATACTCAGGAACGGAGGCACTGGACCTATGATAATCACACTTGAAAGGCCAACGACTGAACTCCGACATGAACTTTCAGGGAAACAAAGAACCTTTAATCATTGTGCATCTTCTTGAAGAGACTTGCTGTGCTTGAGAAGTGGCTTAATGATTATATTAAAGATGAAAAAGACTGGAGGTGGGTAAATTACACTCAGAAAAACAAGTAACTGACAAAAGAGAATATCATTAACCTTGGCCCAAGGGTATTCCTGTGTCCTGATTTTTCCATCAGCTTCAATACTGGCAGCAATGTGACTGAAGGTCAAGTTCTCCTTTAATAATGCTTTACACACCTGGCAATTAGCAAAATCCTTTTCAAAGGAACTTAAGAATGAAATGACCCAGGTTTGAACTGTATTGTAACACTCTGTAGGAACTTCATGCAGTTAAGGGCAATAGCAGAGGTCAGCAGTTGCAGTCCTCAGGGCAAGCGCACACACCGTGTGCAAGGCACATCAAATTCCCAGCTTTTATTCAACGTTTCTAAGGAAACTATTCAACGAAATTGACTTCCTGAAGCAGTTAGGGTGAGGCCTCCCTTGTGGACCTGGAGCTCTGTTCCAATAATACTCTTATCACTCCAGACAGAATCCTTAGGCTCAGAGACAAGGACAGCACAAAAACGTGCATCCGCCAGAACGCCACGAGTGTCCCTGGTTTCCACGCTGCGGAGGGCTGGCAGGAAGGGAGCCACAGGGCTTTCCTGGCCGTTTAGTGGGCAGTCCCTAATCAAGGGGAGACCGCTGGAGAGAAGAGGGGCGTCTGCTCTTGCCGCCTGCCCCAAGGCAGGGCCGGCCGAGCCGAGGCGAGCGCTCCAGTCCGCGTTCCCGGGGCCGCAACCGTGGCGCGCACCGCCGCGTAGGAAAAGCGAAGACGGACAGAGCGCACCCCACCCGCGCCGCGCCCAGCATCCGCCCACTTGGCGGCTTCCGCGGGCGCGGGTGCCAGGAGACGCCGGGCGGGCGCGGTCGCCCCGGCGCCTCGGGCCACGCCGCTCACTCCGGCGCCCAAGCTGCCCGGCCCACGGGGCACGGAGGCGTCGCCCGGCGCCCCCAGCCGCTCCTCAGCCTGCGCGCTCTTCGGCTGCAGCTCGCCCGGGGCGCGGACCGGAGCCCGCGAGGCGACCTGCGCAGGGGCGGCGGGGCGGCGCGGCAGCCTGGGCTGCAGAGCCCGCTCCGCGCGCAGCGCTGAGGATGGCGACCGGGAGAGGGGCGCCGCCCGGGGCCGCCCCTGCGTTCCCCGTGCTCCCCGCGCGCAGCTTCCTCCTCGCCCTCGCGTTACCTTGGACACAGCAGCCGCAGAGCCGCGGGCTGAGGCGCCGAGGCAAAGCCTCGAGGAGAGCAGCCTGAGGGCCGCCATCTTCGAGCCCACTGCGCGAGAGGCTGGCGAGCGAGTGCCGCTCGTCTGAGCTGCGGCGTCACCGCAGGAGACAGGAGGAAGGCGCGCGGGGGCGGTCTGGAGGCTCGACCGCGCCGGTGACGTCGTCGCTGCCCTTCGTAGCGGAGCGGGAGGCGCGAGGCAGAGCCAGCCGCGAGCTTCGCGGGGCTGCCGGCGCCTCCCCCACGTCGCGGCCGAGCCGGGGGTCGCCGCGGGGCCTGCGGCTTCTCCCAGGCGGGGCGGGGAGGGGCGCTGCGCTCGCGCATCTCCTGGTCCCCCTCCCCCGCACGTCGCACCCCCGCCTCGTGTAGAGTAAGTTTGTTCTGAGAAGCTGGGGCGACTTCCCTGCCCCGAGAGGTGGCGGGCCGGGCCTACAGTGGGGCAGAAGTGGGGCTGAGCCTTTGTTTCCTGTCCCCAAGTCCGCGCTTCACA
Organism: Myocastor coypus; assembly: GCA_004027025.1. Taxonomy (NCBI): domain Eukaryota; kingdom Metazoa; phylum Chordata; class Mammalia; order Rodentia; family Myocastoridae; genus Myocastor; species Myocastor coypus. The sequence continues at coordinate 32,021 of PVJA010008572.1, read as the reverse complement.
GTCGTCGTGGCAGAGGCGCCTGGCGGCCCCAGAGACTACTCCGCAGATGCGAACGAGGATGTGTGTATCTTTTTGATTGACCTGAGCCAAATTTTACAACTGCGTTAAACCTTCTCAGGTGTAAATTGAGGTTGTTTTATGATGCTCAGACATGCTTAGCTTTATATGAGGTTAATTCCGACCAATCTTCTGACACACTGCGCACACAAAATGTTAGGCATTTTGTAAGTTTATTCTGGTTATAGTGGTTGATTGACAGGGTACACAGCCATATCTTTTGACCAACTCTTGGAGAGTATTGTTTGATATTTTTCACAGCTATCTATGCACTTAGCAGAGTAGAGGAACCTAGATGAAGCTCAAGAAACACTTTTATTGAAATAAAAACTTAAGTCCTGAGAATGTAGCTAATTTAAAACCAACACAAAACACTCAAGAAAATTAACTTAGTTTCATTAAACACTTGGCAATAATTGTCCAACTTGATTAAAATTTATCCTTAAAAATATTTTCTCTACTATTCTTTTAACTGAATTTTTTTCTTCCCATGAATGTTAATACTTTTTTTAAATTTCTGAAGGACCAAATGCAAGTTTAAACTACCCAATTATGGAGATGAAATTAGCCTAGTAATTCTAGGTATTTGAATATATTCTAATAAGTTGGACTGAGGAAATTTCAAATATTAGAACTAAAATTTTATAAGTAATCCTAGAGCAGCATTAACAGCTATTGTACAGAAACTTGCAGAATGTAAAAACACTAACATTCCAAATGGGTCTGCTTTTCCAATTTTTTTGTCTCTACAGGCACATGAAATGGAAAAAATGCACTGGCAGCTTTGTCTATGGTCATATGACTCGGCTTGTTTCACTGTTATTTCTGGCTGAGGAAGACATTCTGTGTATGTCTGAAAAAAAAAATCAGCCTCAGTACTGCTTGGTCAGAGCACATTGGATATGAGACGTTATGCTTTGTTTTGTATTTTTTCAACAGTGTATGAGTATCTTCATAAAGCAATTTCAATTTTAATGTGCGCAAAATTCTTTTTGTTTCTTTTGAGTTGGAGGGTTTATTCTTGTTTTTATCTTTTTGTTTGTTTGTTTTGCAGAACCCGGGATCTAACTCAGGACCTTGCACTTGCCAGGCAGGCACTTGGGCCCCTAAGCTATCTCTCCAGCCCCTCTTTTTTTTAATTTTAAAGAGAATGAAAAAATAAAAACATAATTTCAAAACAAGGTGATAGGAAATTAGTAATGGTTGTTATGTTGCATATTTTCAATGTAGTTGTTCAATTAGTAAATATACGCATGAAAATTGATTAAACAATTAGGCATTGACTGCTTCTTTCAATGAAACAATAGAAATTAGAAATACAGTTTTCTTAGCTATCTTGTATATTTATATTTTTTCTCTTTTATCTTTCTTTTCACTAGCCATCCTGGTTGTTCTTTCCTTTTGAGCAATTGCTTGCCCTTCACAATATCCATTGTATCTTTTGCATTTATGTACTCCTTTGGTCTTACATCAGGGGTGACAATAGAATTTTTATATATGTAGGTCTGATTTATTTCACTTATGAGTATGGTCTCCAATTGGGTCCAATTACCCTGAGAAGCTTTGAGTTTTTTTATAGCTGAGTAGTAGTCCATTGTATAAAAACTATCACATCTTTTTTTATTCATTCCTCAGTTGGATATTTGAGTTGTTTCTAAGATTTAGCTATGACAAATTGCACTGCTATAAACGTGGTTTCACATATATCACCATGGTATGATGTTTTCAATTCTTCTGGAAAAATACCCAGGAGGGCAAATGGGACCTCTAATCCTAGTTTGTTGAGGAATCTCCTTACTGATTTCTACAGTGGATTACTAGTCAACTCCTTTTAAATGTCTGATGAATAAGAATTCCTTATTTTGAAAAGTAGTCCATGGGAAATATTTATATTATGGAAGTTTTATGGTGTAGAGTTCTGCGGTTTTATGTGGAGTGGTCTTTGGAATACTTGAATTAAAAGCTTTTAATTAAAAGGTGAGATTATAGACAGGCAATGAGGAAATGAACAAAGTTTATTTTGTATTTTGTTAGAACTTCTGTATGTGTCTAAACGTCTTTTTTGTTAGATGAATACAAACAGTATGTCAGACTTTGATTGTAAATCGTCATTTTCTGCTTGAAGGAATTTGTTTTACTTCTCCTAAAATATGATAGATTAACATCTTTCATTATTGAAAGAAAGGGCATTCTGCCCTCACAGTTATCAGGAGATTTCTGCAAGCTGGTAATCATGGGCACTTCAAAACTTGTTTTTCAAATGCTGTTTAACTGGCATAACTAGTAATAGGAGTTTTATCTTAGTCTTTTGAGTCAGTTAAAAAATACATGCTTCATTTTACACAATGGTCTTTTTATAAATGGAAAACAAATTCCTTTAAACATTTCCTTCTGAAAGTTAGAAAAACAAATACAAAGTTTTACATAAATCTGTAATGAAGGTATTGTTTTATAAAGCAGCTTGTTTTTAATTTTCTCATTTTGTAAGCTTATTTTCACCTTTAAAATCAGTATTATGCACTTAATATTTGTGCAATGAATAGATTAAAATGGAGTTTGTCTTTAATTATAGTTTTCTCAAGAAAAAATTGGATGAGATATTTGAAGAAAGATTAACTTTTGGAATGACAATAAGAGCTCAACAAACCAGAGTGATTTAGTTACACATTTAAATCCACTCTCTTCCATTTTCAATGGTTTTCCTCATTCATTTCCATCATAAATCACACAAGCATGGCCATTTTTGTCAGTATTTTCTGTTAGTGTCTTGGTCTTGTGAACCCACACAGAATTGTTCATCAAGATTTCCTTACAGCATTCTAGGCTTTCTCTGGTCTACTTCTCTCATTTTTTCCCCAAAATTCCTTATACAAATTAATTCAAAAGGTTTCCAAATATTATCAGGGGTGTCACAGAAGCAACCCTACTTCTAGTTACCAATTTTCTGTTACTCAACTTTCTATTGTGACAAAGTACAGGAGATAAATCAATTTAAAAGAAAGAATGAGTTATTCCAACCCAACTTCAGTGTATTCAGCCCATAGTCACTTGGCCTTGTCACTTTAGACCTAGAATGAGGCAGAATGGCATGGTAGGAAGGGCATGATACACCAAAGCTTAGTCTCATGATGGCAGAGAAGTAAATTGACAAAGGATCCCTTCAAAGTTCATGCTTCCAAACTTTCATTTTTCAGCTGGACTGCATGTCCTAAATGTATCATCTCTTCCCATTAGTGCTACAGGTTGGTGACCAAGCCTTTAACTCATGCCCTTTAGGAGATGTTAAAATCTAAACCATAACAAAGATTATATTTTTGTTTAATTTTCTGCACTGATTTTAAGAAACACAGCATGTTATCTGAAATATTCCTGTAAGTTTTCAGAGTAGGTAAAAATTGTAACAAAAATATTTAGCTGTAGGATAAAATAAATAAAGGTATATAGAAAAAAGGTAAGGAAATCCAATTTTACATGTTTCGTTTATTACCTTAAAATTCAGGGTTGGATCCTGCTCAGCTCTGCACATTGCTGTGTTAATCATTTAAGGAGTGTTTGTATTGCAAGGTTTATTAGCCCTAAATTTACCTAGTCTATCTCATTTTCCTTCAAGACTGGAGGCATGAAACCAAGAGTAACTACTGTAATTGAAGTAACTGAAGTAATTGTTAAGGTTTGCAAGTTTCAACTGATATCCTCCTGGAGTCATGTCTAGAAATCTCCAGTCTTTGTCCTAAACTTTCACTCACCTTAGATAGCAATAAAGACAGAACTTAGCAGACCACTCCATGATGAGATTACCTCTCCCCAAAAAGGAGCGATTACCCCATGACAGGAACTAGGGCAACCTCATGCTGAGCAAAAACAATCATCTCATAGGAAGTAAACTGCCATTCAAGCCATAGGATTCCTCTGGAGTTATAGAGACCAGAACTGAGATAATGATCAACCTGATCCTTATTCATCTCAGCTAGAGTTTAGAAGCTGATCTCATCCTTTTGTAAGCAGTTCAGTTTAAAACCCTGTATCAGAATGTATGCCCTAAAGTATTCAAACTGGAGTGTCTTTCCAATTCTCCCACTCTAAGGGGCTGGGGTGATAGCTCTGTGGCACAAGTGACTACCTCACAAGTACAAGGACATGAGTTTGAACCCCAGTCCCACAAAAAAAAAAAAAAAAAAAAAAAAACAATTCTCCCACTCTACCTCGTGAATCTAATTTATTCCCCACTCTGATGTACCCTGAAATTCTTTTTCTGAGACGTGAATCAAGAACTTACTTGGTGTACTATTTTAAAGTCTACATCTCATCTTTGGATTACCTCCTTGAACACTGTCCAGTGACTTTAAGAATCTTAACATGAGATTGACTCTTGTAACAGATTTGCAAGTATGCAATACAGTACTATAAGTTATAGTACTGTATTGTGTAACAAAACTGTAGAACTCAGTCCTCTTCTGTAACTAAAACATATACCTATTGCATTACAATTCTGTTTTCCTCTTTTTCTGCTCCATAGCAACTACTGCTCTTTTTCTCAGAGCTCAGTTATTTTAGATGTCTCAGATAATTGAAGCCATGAAGTATTTTTTTTTCCTTCTTACTAGGTTGTTTCACTTGGCCTACTCTCCAGTTTCATCCATGTTGTTCCCATATATGGCAAGATTTCTTTCAGGTGGAATAATAATACATGGCCTGCCTATACCACACCTTTTATCTATTCATCTATTGATGGACATTTAGTTTAGTTTCACATCTTAACTATTGTGCATAAGGCTGCAATCAAGAAATACCAGTGCCTCTTTCACACCCTGAAATGTATATTTAGAACTCTTACAGTAAAACTATACTTCTAAAAGTTAAATAAAAGTTATACAACACTTTAAACAATGAAAGTAGTCAAAGTTCTTCCCTTATCTCATTTTTCCTCCTTTTTAGATCTTGAGTGGAAATATATAAACTATGATGCTTACATCACACAATTTGAATTCTGCTTTCAAAGTTTGTGCTAAACATTTGCATATATAACTTAATTTTTTTGCTTTTTGTGGCAGCAAAATAGTCTTTCAAGGTGAGGTACTGTTGTGTAAGGAAGGAATCATTTTGCTGCTGTTGCATTTGTAAGTGATCTTAACTCCAATTCCTTTTTTTTTAGAATAGAAAATTTATTGGGAAAGAAAGCTTCTGCCAAGAGGGGAATAAATAGAATGGGGACCCTGGTGGGTTGCCCCTTAACTTGAATTCTATTGAGGAACTAAGATATTAAGATGAAAATGGGTAAAGGTATCACAATATCATGGAAACATTTTTTGAAATGTACTATTGCAGTGCTTCATGCTTATCTTGTTGCATAACCAGTTGGATATATTGTAATACATGAATGATTTTTATCTTTGTTTTCAACTTCAACTGTCATGTGAAAATATATAACATATCATCATATTTGCTACATATTTCAATTTGGATTCTGATTTTAAGTTTGTCCTAAACATTTGCATATGTAACCTGAAATCTTTACTTTTTGTGGCAGCCAAATGGTGATTCTGTATTGTGCACTATCCTGTAAGGAATCACTTCCCTACCATTAGGTACTTACAAGGTAGCTTACATTCTTCTGAGAAATTAAAATAATAAATATGAAATAGGCTATGGAAATAAAGATGTCACAGTGTCATAGAAACATTTAGAAAATGTACTATGGCAAGGCTTAATACTTGCCTTACAGTGTTATTAATTGATCAGTTGGGTGGTGTGTTTTTCTTTTCTGTTGAGACAGGCTCTTGATGTATAGTTCAGGCTGTCTTGAACTTACTGTGCAAGCCCAGCACTCAGGTGATCTTCCAGCCCCAGTCTCTCATATACTGGAATTATAGACATGTCCAGCTTTGGATGATGCTCTTTAAAAAATCATACCTCTAGTTACTTCACTGTGAAAAAAAAACAACCAAATTGAATATTCAACATCAGGATAAAGAACGAGAGAGAGAAACAATAGGGTTGTTTGGGAGAAAAGGGCAATATAAAAATTTATAATCCACTATATGACTATTGTCTTAAAGCCCTTTAAGAAGGATTATTTCTAGGGAGAGGACAGCTAGTGGCTCTGATTAAATTCCATACAGAACTATCCTAGAGGAGAAACACCAAAGAGATGGCAGGGAGCACAAAATAAACTATAAAGAAAGGCAAGTATAAATAATTATTATATTATGATGAGGAATAAGTGTTAAACCTACAGAATTGACCTGACACATTTTTTTAAAGAACCGCCATTTAATAAGGACATCAAATACTATACATTTTTCTATGAAACAGTATATAGGTAACACATTAAAAGCCATAAAACTAAAATGAAAGGAACACAGCCAATGGTTTTAAACAGCTCCTGGATTGATCCCTGGACATTGTTGATAAAAAAAAAAATGATTGATTTGAAAAATATCTTTGAGAAGTTCATAATCTTAAGTACCAAAGGGCTATGAATGAAAGCATGGACTAACACAAAACCATTGTTTTTAGGATGTGGGCTTTGAAATATGAGTAATCACAGTCCACAGAAGTCATGCTACCTCATGCTGCACCTGCTTTCCCTCCAGGTGCACTGAGCTGGTGACCCAAGTCTGAATGTGGTGGTGCATGCCTGTAATTCAAGTGCTGGGGAGGCTGAAAACAGGAGAATCACTACAAGTCTGAGCAGTATAGTGAGACCCTGTACAAAGAAAAAAAAAAAAGATGGCATTTGATTTGAGTCTTGTAAAATGGGTAAAACTTGCTAAGCTGATAAAAGAAGACATGATCAAAGGTAGCATATGAGAAGGTCCTAAGTATGTCTAAAAAACAGGACTGAGTAAAATGATTATTCTCAAACATGTTTAGTAAGCATTCAATTAAGATGATATGGCATAAAATAGTCGAAAGTGAAATTTCATAGTTTATATTAGAAAATGAGAGTAATAAAACTTCTGACAAAAATATTTACAACCATTTGCTGAGAATTGATTTGCTTATTACTGACCTTCTATTTGGCTATAGCAATATTAAGAACATTGATTTATCCTGAAGCTTGCCCAAAATACTTATTATGTTATTCAACTTTAAAAAAATCAAAAGCTTCAGATAAAAGTAGAAGGAAATTATTACTTCAATGATTGATGACTAATAATATCAGCATTTCATGTTGACATGTAAATAATTAGGCTAAGATTATGAAAATGAAAAATAATCTCAAATTATAATATATTTTTAAAGTATTTTACATGCTTATTGAAAAATTTTATACTGTGATGAGATAAGGTCAAACAGTTTTATCTAATCAGCATATCCAAGTATACATTTTTATGCATTTGACAAAGTCATTATGTAGAGTTTTGTGAAAATATTTTTTATTTGGTCCAGGGTCTCACAGCACAGCTCAGACTCATAATGATCCTCCTGTCTCAGCCTCCCCAGAGCTAGGATTACAGGCATAAGCCACCATGCCTGGTTTCAGTGGCCAGCATGACATGCTTGGGGTTCCAGGGCACGAGCAGCATGCAGTACCAGAGATCAAACCCAGATCCTTGTGCTTGCAAGGCAGGCACGTAGACCTCCAAGCTATCTTCCCCAGTCCAGAGTTTCAGGGCTTAAAGAAATAGTTCAAATAATAATTTTAATTTTAAATGTCAAGCTTTTGAAGAATCCATGACAGCTGCTAAATGGTTCTTAAAAAGCAAAGCCACCCTTTACTGCACTTAGAATTTTGTAAGTTTTTTTTTAAAAAAGAGGCTTCTATCTCTACCACCTTAAACATAATATTTTTGTTACAGGAAAAGATGCCAGTGATCACGTCTCTCAGATGGCTAAGGGAGCCTCCAGGATGCAACTTCACTAAGATCTCAGCTCCCAGGGGGAAGGAATGGGGAGCTCAGCCCAGATTCCTTGGGAATTTCCAAGAGCGCCCCTAGATCTGCTCTGCCCTTCCCTCTAAGGCAGCGGTTCTCAACTTGTGGGTCATGACCCCAGCAGAGTCGAACGACCAAAACACAGGGGTCGCCTAAAGCCATTCCGAATTATAACTGTAGCAAAATTACAGTTTTGAAGTAGCCACCAAAATTACTTTTTGGTTTGGGGTCACCGCAACATGAGGAACTGTATTGCGGGGTCACGGCATTACGTTGAGAACCACTGCTCTAAGGAGTCAGTGAGCTGATGCAGCATAGAAAACACCCAGCAGCTTGCATATACCTCACCATTAGCGGCATGAAATGAGTACAGAATGGCAGTCCAAACCACAATACCATGGCTAGGGGTTTTTTCTACACAAGACCATCCAATTGCTATACACAGCCTTTTTTGTTCAAAAATGTGGGATCTGATAAGAACAAAAGACTGAAAAGAATTTTGCAAGCCAAAATGATGGTTGTTGTAATTGCCAGAGCTTCAAGCACACACAGATGATCCAAAGGAAAACTCAGGGTCAGTCAATGCCTGCAGGAAAATTGGACACTTGAGTACAAAACTATACAAAACCATCACCCAAGCTCTGTACTGAGTGTTAGGTGACTGTTGTGTCTGACCCCTGGCATTGGAAGATTGATTGTCCTACTCCCAGATAGAAGCTAGGACAGGCAAAACCCTCACTTTTCAAAAGCAAGCTGAAACTCCAAAAATGACCCCCAAGATTTAGAGGTGGGTTTATTTTATGTTCATAGCCACTGGTTGGGATCATTCTCAAAATATCAGCCCCCAGTCTCTAGTGGTCTAGAGATTACATAGGATAAAAAAGCAGGAAGTACAGGCTTGTCAAGTCAGGATTGGTTTTTACAGTGTGCATGATAGAGACCAGCTGTGCATTACAGTGAGCAGCCATTCCTGAGAAAGAAAGGCAACAGGAACTGGAACCAGAACTATTACTTGGGCAACTAACAAACTGAAGTGTGCTAGCTGGAGGTGGGGCATTGTCTACTATACTTCTGCTTCTTTTAGTTTCCCCAGCAAATCTTTGCTGGGCATAATACATGTGATTTTTGAGACAAGTCCAAACAAGAAGCAGTTACGGTTGACGGTGATCCTAGGATGGGCCCCAGCCAACGTTTCCAAGATTATCTTATTAGGGTTTTTTTTTTCCTCTAACTTGCTTTTAGGAAGAGACATAATTTAGGCCATCTGTTCTGTAACATTACTCTGGCAAGGTAGTGAGGGAGCTAATTTGATCTAGGGGAGTATCCAATATGCCTCAGACATTTGTCAAAATCTTGTTCAAGTATTTGTTGTGTTCTCTTGGGAAAACTGCTCATAGAGTTTAAGGCAAAAAATATACAGCTAGCAAGGGGCTAGGGAAGCAAGACTAGAGTAAAGAGGAATCATGGATTGAGGTCTGGAGTAATCTTTAGTGATCCAAGTAAATTCTCTAGCAGATCTAATACTGGATTTCAAAACTTGCAAAGCTAGTTAATATTTAGCTGTGTTATATGCATGTGTAGGAATGTCTACAAGTATAGCCAGTAGAAGTACCCTATAAACTCTCAGGTCAGTCTGAGTAGGTGCAGACAAGTACCAACAGGTACATGTAAGATTTTAGTTCAGTGAAATCTATCCATATATTTTTAAATAGGGAAAATCCACTGTATTGTATGAGGAGAGTGCCAGTGACTCAGATGCTAAAGCATGTGCTGGTTGAAACGGTATGGAAGCAAGAGTTGCAGTTTGAGCTTGTAAAACATATGGTGAGGGTCGGTCTGGCTTGGATCTTCCAAGAGTACTGGGTAAAGATTTCCTAGCTGGGCTTGCTGTTTAAGTCAGTCTGATCCCTGGAGGAAGCTTAAGTGTGCAGGTTTGGTGTCATTTGTGGCAGATTTCCAAGTAGCAGCTGGAAGCAGTAGTAGGCGAGCTTTGGCCAAAATGCTGCAGTCCAACATGACCAAAGCATATCTAGCCTGCTGAACTCTTTCCAATAGAGGTATTTCCACCCATAAACAGGGTGTACTCAGCGTCTGTTAGGGAGCTTATTTTTCAGTTGTGATTGGGTGGGACCAGTCTGGTGGGCAGATATGTGGAAGGACTGAGTGGTTCACAGTTACTCAGGAGGTTTCAGTACAGCATGTGGCACCCAGAAAGTTAGATCTCGGCAAAAGGTGAGCTTAGCAGTTTTCTGATCAGCCCAGTGGCTGCTTGAGCACAAGGACAAAGTGAGTCAGAGACACTTACCAACTAGATCCACATATTTACACAGGTAGCCACTGGGCACTCCTCGGGTGGGCCATCTGAGTTAGCATTACTGTTTTGTAAACTCAGGATCTAGATTCTACAGAAGCCAACAGCTCCAAGAAATTTGTTGTTTCTGTCTTTTTTAAACTTATTTATTTTTGAATTTAACAATGATTATATTACATATTTTCATCATCTGATCAGTTTAGATTAATAGATATAGGTATATAAGATTGATCAAACAATTAAACAACACTTTCAATAAACATTACTTTTTTTTTAACAGTTGACACACTACATATTGTCCTCACAATAGTTACACAGAGCATAGGGTGTGGGGAGTTTCTTTCTTGTTAGTTTTTTTTTTTTTTTAAGATTTTTTATTTTATTTATTATTTTTTTTTCTTGTTTCAGAACCTTTGTTTATTCACTCATTTTCATGGCCAGCTCAGCCCATCCCGAGGGCAAGGCTGGTGCAGCATGTGGTGCCAGGGATCGAACCGCGGTCCTTGAAGCCGCCCCAAGCAGGCGCTTTAGACAACTGAGCCATCCCGCTGGGCGGGAGTTTCTTTCTTACAACCAGTTTCCACCAGATAATGTAGCAGAGCTTCTGTGTTTTTCCAGGAGACAGATTTGGTGTCATTAATCAGAAATGCAGTGATATTTTGTGCTGGTAAACTAGCAAGATCAGCTGTGAGGGTAAATAATACTTTGAAACTCTGGGAGGTTCCACCAGATAATGTAGCGGAGCTTCTGTGTCTTTCCAGCAGACAGATTTGGTGTCATTAATCAGAAATGCAGTGATACTTTGTGCTGGTAAACTGGCAAGATCACCTGTGAGGGTAAATAATATTTTGAAACTCTGGGAGGTTGAGCCCAGTTCAGTTGACATTTGAGTCCAGAAGTAGGGTCTTTTCATTTAAAGGTGTGAAGAGGCTGGTTGACAGGAGCCAACGTATGGCAGCAAAAGGCATTCATTAGGTTTTCAGGCAGGTGTTCCAGCAGGCTGCAGATGGCAGGAGACTGAGACACCACATATAAAGGGCAATTAATTGTGTTGACAACTTGGAGATCTTAAACTGGATTTACAAATAGGAAAGGTATATTTTAGCAGTTTTATAGTCTATAGACATTTTACAACTTTAAAGCTTCATTATTTGTGCGCTGAGGGAGGAACTGTCATAGAGCTGGAAGGCACAGAGAAACAGGCTATGCCAGATCAAAATCTTTTGCAGGGGCATTCCAGAAAATGGGAAAGTTCCCAATCCCTTGTGACAATTCAGTAAAAGTCCAGAAGTGTATAGGATGGGAGCCACAGAATGCAAGGTGATGGCTGCTTTGTTGACAACAAAAAGATTTTGCCCAAGGTGATTACTGGTCCATTAGGCTTTATGCCTGTTCTTGCTTTCCATGACAGCTGATAATAATGGGGGTTTCACTGAGGTGTCCTGGTTGGTATTTATGCCTAGAGGGTATACCAGAGCTTATACCTTTGGGAGGAGAGTTTTCTGAAGTTTAGATTGTTGTTATCTGTCTCAAGTTAATGCAAGTGTCATCTTCCTCTTGGGAACAGTTAATGTTGACAGTGCAGGGCTAAATGAGAATGAGTCTGACTGGCCTAGTGTAAAGAAGATGGGCGTTTCTCAGTTGAAGAGGAGGTCTCTTTCTAGAAGTGGTGTGGGGACTGGGTTATACAGGAATTCATATTTGGTGAGATGTCTTCCCAGGCCACAGGTTTATGCCTTCCAGAAGGAGTGAGATGTAGAGATTAGAAATTAGCATCTTAAAGAAGCGAAGAACAATAAAGTTTAGGGTGGTTTGTAATCTGTTACTTAGGAATCTTAGAAGACTAGGATCTAAGAAAGGTGCAAGAGCTTAATCCTGATTGATGTCTCCACTCTTAAGACGTTGGTGATCCCCTCTCCACCCTGTTAATCTTCTATTGTGTAACCTAAATAAAAAGGAGATGCTTCTAGAGTTCGGGGCTCACTTCGAGAGAGACAGATCTCAGTGAGTCCTCTGAGCTACCTTCATCAGGTCTCTGGTTTCTTTCGGCACTGACAGAGAACAACACAGCAGTGAGAGGCAAGAGTCCTCATGACCCTTGTGATGGGAACTTTTTGACAGAACTTTTGAAGGCAGTTATTTTCCATTGTTTACCAGAAAAGTCATGGTTTACCCTGAATTTTGCAATAAACGAAGGCTCTCAGGTGCCTAGTTTGATTTGTCCTGTTCATCCAGGCCCGACAGAGTGAGGAGAGGTTCAGGTTAAAGTGAAGCCTGTTAGGAGCCGCAGAAAGCCAGGTATTTGATCAAGTGTGTGTAGATGGGACTGGACCTCCCTGCCTGGAGCAGAAAGCTCCCCCAGTGCTGAGAAAAACAGCAGGCCAACTATTGGTTTCTGGGTAGCCTTGTGTCATGGGATGCAAACTTTGTAGAAGTACAAATAAAGGATCGTGTCTGTGTGCATTGAGTTAATCTTGCCCATCAGGCAGACTGGCAACCACCTAGCCCAACTTTTCGTCTTGTCTGTCTCATTCCTACTGCCATGTCTCCCCGGGATTGAACCATTCACAATAAGATCAACAGATCCCTACGTTTATGGATCCCTATAGCACCCAAATAGGTTTCTTTGTGTCTTAAAGACAGAAGGGGCATTTATTTGTTGTGTCCATAGCCAGAGGGCATAGTTATTTATCAGACTGAACTTTCATATGGCTATCAGGTGCTTTTCTTTTATCAGGATTCTGGATAACAGTACTTGGTAGACTTCCTTTGTCATCCTTTTTGATGCCCTTGAGAAACACTCAACTGAGTTGTTCCTAGTTGACTTGACCTTTGGAAAGCCTATGGCCACTCATTAGGGCTAACCAATTTTCCTTAGTCAAAAGGTAGAACTCAGAAGGAATTAATGACAGTCATCCCGGGTCAGCATTAAATGATACCATCTGACCAGGATAGACATGGCTGTGAAGCAGGTTTCGAGGAAGTACTCATATAGGCTAAATACAAGCAGTGGCTAGCTAGAACTAGTTCATTTGGCTGGAAATGAGTTGGGAGCAGCAGAGGTATGAAACTTTTGGCAGCAACTACAGTGGCCAATGGCAGTGCCAAGACAGAATTCTCAGTAAGACTTGGCCTCTTCTTTCCTTTGTTTTTTGGAAAGCAGTTTAGTTTAATCACTAGAAAAGCTCTTCTTCCTGTTGTTGGGAGCCATGGGAGCTGGACATTAGTCAAATGTATAAAAGTGGAACTAGGCCTCAGTGCCAAAAGCAGTCAAACTACCTCAGTCCTGAGATAAGCATCCTGACTGGTTAATGTCAGCTATTAGTCATGAGGCAACATTGTATCACATTTTGCTAACTTTGCGAAGGTATAAATGAAGGCCCCTACTGTGTTGCTGGGGTCATCTCATTAACCAGGCAGATGGGCCACTACCTGACCCAGCTTTTGTCTTCTTGTCTATCTTTTCCTCATTCCTGCTGCCATTTCTCCCCAGGTACAATAGAGCACACTGAGAGACCAATAGATTTCTACACCTGTAGTCAGGGACTGTGGGTTTTGACTGATAAGTTCCCATCTTTGACTTCTATATATGTGTTTTGTACCCTTCAAGGATGGTACAATAGATAAAAGGTTGGTACTTTTCAGAGACAGACAGACCATTCAGATGCCTGTCTGGAAGAGACCTTGATCAGGACCTAGGTGTGACCTAGCTAAGGAGAGTGTAAAGCCTTTGTTAAGGCATATTTCAATTACTGCAGAACTACAGGTAAGGCCCCAATCAGCCATCATGTCCTGTGTGTCCCAGTCATGGTGCACAGACAAAGCAGCATATTGCTTAAGGTGTCTATTCCACCCACTTTCACATTCACTCACCAAGCACTCAGAGATTAAACATTCTAACCTTCCTTTGAGGATGGTCCTGACTGATGAGAGTTGATCAGAATCCTCTTTTGCTTGAGCAGAGCATCACTGACAGACTAACTGATGCCTCAAAGAGTCTAAAATCCACCAGGCAGGCAGGCAGGCAGATTGCATCCCCCTCCTTTTGGGGTCTAGTGTGAACAATTTGACTACAGAACCAGGAGACCTCTTCTGTGTCTCTCAGAGGACTTTAAAAAATCTCAAGGGCATATCTTCTAAGATAGCATATCTTGGAGAGATCCTTGCTTTGTCTGCAGGGCCAAGATACCAAAACAACACCCAGGATTGGGAGGCAGATTTATATCAATGGGCACTGATTGGGTTCATTCTCAAAATACCATCCCTGATCTCTGGTCGTTTGAGCTGATATGAAGTAAGCAAGCAAGATGTACAGAGCCAGAATGGCTTGTCAATTGGGAATTGGTTTACACAATATGCATCATAGTGACCAGGCATTTCTAGGTGACAGAAGCAACTGGAACAGGAATTAGTGCCCTGGATACAAAGGAACTGAAGTATACTGGCTGGAGTGAGGGCTACTTCTGCTACAACTTCCTGCTCTGGTATAGAGGACTCAACATGCCTTCAGCAACCTACCACAACCCCATGCATGAACACCTTCATCTCTTTTGAGAACCCTGGGTGACACTGGATATCATATGTAAACAAATTTAATTCTTTTTGCTTCTGTAGAAAACCCTCTTCTAGATCAATAGCCATAATTTGTGTCAAAGAAATGTACTCAGAGCTTCTTTATTCCTGCTTTGATAATTCACTTTGAAGGTCAAATGTTCAATCATGAGTTTTTAATTGTCCTTCAGTGTCCTCCCTTGCGAGGAAAACTAACAAATTGCTGTTGCTCCAGTTCTGACAAAGTACAAACCAAATTTTATCTATTGGGACTATGTCTGACCATGTTCCTTAGATGCTTCCTAGATACTATAAAGGTGTGAGCTACTCTGAATCCTGTCCCTTTAATGCCTACAGACTCAGAAGTTAGCCCCTCATGTGAACAGGTAATTTTCAAGATCTATGCAAGCACATGTGATACCAGTTACCTGCCCCTCCCCTCAGGAGATTTGGTTCACTGATGGAATTAGCTTTGTCCAAGAAGGGCATCTAAAGGCAGGTTATACAATTCTCAGTTCACAACAGGTCACTGAGGCCAAATCCCGTTCCCAGGGACCTCTACCAAATATCAAAGCTTATACCTCTTATTTGGCCACTAATATTTGGAAAAGTGAGAAAAGCAAAGTACCTATCCAGACTACAAATATGCCTTTCTGGTGCTGCACTTCTGTGAAGCAATATAAAAAGAAAGGGGCTTTTTAACAAGCCACCACCTATAATACAAAGTGGGAAATTCTATAATACTTTAGACCATCACTCATTGAAAGGGACCCCAGTGAGGCATGCCTAAAATTTCCTTGGGAAATCAGCAGCATACTGGTAGAGAGGGAGGGACAGCCCCACAAGACCCTTGCTTTATTCCCAGTTCCTGACAAACCATTAAACCGGTCTTTTCTTAAGGGATTGAATAGATGCCCTACATGGAAAATGGTCATTAAAATTTACATTATACTAAGATTTTACTCCTGTGAAACTCTGGAAGACTTGAGGCTTCTCTTCAAAATGCAACTCACTATAGCTTAAAGAGATACCTGCATTGACATTCCTATTCTTAATTAATCCATAATGTGGTGATCTTGCTATGTATGACTCTTAGTCCTTGCATAATTTAACATCTTTCTTTCCCATACTGTATCCTTCACAGTAAATGCAGAAATCTGTCCTGCTCCTTTTCATATTTGGCCTCTACATGCCTAATCTAGTCATAAAATTACTTTTCTGACAAATTGACCACACTTTTTTCCTACAAACAGGCAGTTCAGCAATCCTTCACATATAGAAACTAACACTTTTCACATTGTCTTTTTTTATTTCTTCAATACAGTCACTGATTGCTCTGAGGCAGACAGAGAGAACATAATCCACAGCAGGTAGGACCTATACCCTCTTTCAGCTGGGTGTAGCTACATGAAGACAGAGACCTCCACTCCTTTGAACTTCATAAAGAAGTATGAAGATAAACATTTCTCAGGGGAAAATAAAACAGGTTGATTGGGGCCTGGAAAATTGGCTGGAAAAGTGGGCATGATCTGTTATGGACAAAGTTCCAGGACACAGGAACAACAGTTAAGGGAACCCTGCTTGTAGACCTAATCTCCTTTCTCATGAGAACATGTGCAGTTTTGGAAACTGGCTTAGAGCTAATGTCCACCTTCATGAATGAAAAATAGGAAAGAACCGTCACCAATGATCTCTGCTCTACTGTGTTCTTTTACAGTATTGTTCTCTCATCTGTAGTGTACTTCTTTTCCTACTTTGACTTGGCCCAAACTTGCTGTACAGCACCTGTTTCTTTTTCAACTTTTAATAAACATAAATTCTCTTTAACAATAAATTTGTCTTGAAAAATTATTTGCTCAGGAGAGAGAGAGAGCACCCAGAAACTATATCTGGAAGGAGGCACTATTGCCCTGAAACCCAGTAACAATGTAGTTACTGTATATTTATTTTGAAGCACTAAAATTTTTTTTTCTAAACTGATCACAGCGTTTCATCCCTAGAACAATGTACTAGAGTCCTAAACTCTTCCCCATATAAGTTTTTGATAGCTATTTCAGTATGATGTGGCATCTTATTGTAGTTTTGATTATTATTTACCTAATGACTAAAGATAGTATAGTTTCTTT
>PVJA010008572.1:0-14999 GCA_004027025.1 Myocastor coypus | reverse complement strand
GGCATCATGTACCTCTTTAACTAAGAAAATCACCCTTACAACACAGGGCAATTTTATTTTTATACAGGACCTAGAACACTTAAGCTGTCAATTAGGTGGCGAATGGCAGAAGTACACCCCAGTTTATGCCATGAATTCATAGGGAATAGGTTCCAACAACTCAGGTTCCTTCCCATTGGTCCTCACAAAGTGTGCTTCTCTGGGAGGGGCAGGCTGGTGCTTCAGTTGAACCCAAGTACCTTTCTCTTTGGCTTCTTTGTTTTTCTGATCATTTTCCTTGACACATTTCAGGAAGCTATCACGACTTTTTGAATGTTTAATATGCTCAATACGTACATTAATCCTCTTGACAAGTATCTTGCCTTTAACTTGCTTGTTTACAACAATGCCAACAGCCTGCTGGGTAGCATTGTAGACTCTTCTTGTTTTGCCATGGTAACATTTGTGAGGCATTCCTTTTTGCACAGTACCCATTCCCTTGATATCTACAATGTCACCCTTTTTGTAGATTCGCATGTATGTGGCCAAAGGAACCACTCCATCTTTTCTAAAGGGCCTGGAGAACATATAATGGGTTCCCCTCCTCTTGCCCTTTGTTAGTCATTTTGACAAATTACTGGAAGATGGCAGTTCCGGCCGAAAGCAATAGTATAGTTTCATGTATTAGCTGTTTTTTAATTCTTACATAAATGCTTATTTAAACCCTCTATTTACAGTATTTATGTTTTGTAGTGCTGATTATCAAATCCCAGTTCTTGTATATGGTCAGAAAAAAACACAATTTGATGAATTAATGCTAGGGTTAATGAAAAATTAAAATTATTTTTATGTTCTGTTCACTGTAAGTTGGGGAATTCACTGATATCTGACTTAGAACATTTAATTTAATCCTCACAGCAACTGAACAAGTAGAATTATTGTGATCTTCATTGTACAAATGTAGAAACCATAGTTATTTTAATTGTGTTCCACTATTATAAAGAACAGAGATTATATTTAGACCTAGGTCTCTTATAGTCTGTTGCTTATTTTGGTGACTAGATATCTCCAAAGCCTTAGTATTTATTAAATTTAGAATAACCACATAATTGAATAAGTGAATTGACTATAGACAAAAGACCTCAGCAATTAAGAGATATGGCAAGTGGAGGTTCACACTCAGAATTTCAAGTCTGTATCTATGGGGAGAGTCTGGCCAAAGGATTGATCAAAGCTTCTACAATAAACAAGGGACCTTGGAAGTTTCCTGGAATGGTTAAATTTAAAGCAGATCTATAGGACAACAGTTAGCAGAACTGACAATAAATTATTCTGAGAGACATTTCCTTTTTCCATTGTCTCCTCTGTCCCAAGAAATTATTTAAACTAAGTTAACATGTGTCACATAACAAACCCCAGTTTTCCCCTATCCCCTGACCAAAATACCAATGGATAGCTACCAATTTACAAGCAAGTTCCTTTTTGGGAGAACACTCATAAATTTTATTCCCATTTAAGTTCCCAATCGAGTGTTCATAAGTTGGGAACTTACTGTACAAGTGTTGCAAATGTCTGCCTTCTACATCTTTGTTCTTATGTCCCTGATTGTAAATAACTACAGAGGTCTCAGGTGACTGCTATTTGTGAGGCTTTCTCATAATGAGAGGCAGTCTCTCTGGCCCTGTGTATAACTGAACTAAATCTCATTTCTAAGTAATCTTTACAAGCTTTATGCCACCATGGTTGCACATTGTAACATACTTCCATGGTTTTCAGGAAGCCTATACCCTATAGTGATGACCTCCACATGTGTTCTTGACTCTCACCTTGCTACAATTTCTCCTGATTGGATGCAAACTGATCCAGTCTTCACTCAGCTAATTTTATGCATCATTTAGATGTTAATATCATTTTTTCAGACATGTCTTCTCTAGTCCCTCAAATAACATCATATTCCTTTATTTTTCTCTTATAGTATCTGCAATATAAAATTATGCATTCGTTTGTACTAGTCTTTCTACATTACCTACTATATATTAAGCTCTTATTAGGACAGGAATCATGTTAATATATTATCATAATGTCAGACCCAGTAATCGGTCAAAGAATCATTGAATGAGTAAAGGAGAAAATATTTAAATCCTAACATATGCAAGTTATAAAAAGTATATGTACCTGTTCATAGGGAGTTGGCAAATTTGTATGAAGAAATAAGATCTCACAAAAAATACAAAATTAAAAAGTTCCAAAAAATGGTACAAATTGTAAGTACTGGCAATTCAGAAACAAAGAATGTTACATCTTAGAAATTATATTTTTAAAATAAAGATCCTTATGATTTTTTAATTGGATTTTTATCCACTATATATCCATGGTGAAAATAGTAGTGCATGAGATCAATTACTACTTTTGGAAAGTATGCTGATTACATTGAGAGTGAGTTATTAATTTTCTGAAATTAAATGTATCTTTAGTTTCTATAAATCAGTGGTTCTCAACCTTTCTAATGCCATGACCCCACAATACAGTTCCTCATGTTGCGGTGACCCCAAACCAAAAAACAATTTTGGTGGCTACTTCAAAACTGTAATTTTGCTACAGTTATGATTTGGAGTGGTTTTAGGTGACCCCTGTGTTTTGGTTGTTCGACACCTCCCCGACCCCCCCCACCCCCCCGCCAGGGTCGCAACCCACAGGTTGACTACTGCTGTAAATATATAGTATAATTAATAGTATTAAATAGTATTGTATCTTTTGTTTTTTAATAATTGAGTTTCCTAAGTTAAAAGTAAATATATATTAGAGGAAAACTACTTTTCTAGTAAGGTATTCTCTAGCACTTTATTTAGTGGGTATTGGTGATGGCTGTTAACTGTGTAGCTCTCTGTGAGACAGCTATTTGGGGTATTTGTGTTGGTATCATGTTGGACAAATCCCAGACACATGTATTTTAAGATTAAAATGGTGAGTCTCATTCTCTCCATTTTCTTTATCTGGAAGTGAAGGACTGAATTATGTACTTTAAGATGTCCTAAATTCTTTTCCTGAAAATAAGAATACACAATGTGTATCAGTTGGGTAATAATTCCCAGTGTTAAGTAAATTGCCTAGTTTTTTTTTTTTTTAAAATCTGTGATTATTTTATGAGGATTTTGAGTTGTAAATTTTACTTAGGGTATATACTTAAATGCTTTGTGGTTCAAATGTTTATCAAAGTTTTGATGTTTTAGCCCACTTTAATCATCTAAGGCAAACTTCTTGGCCTTTAGCTTTGTGATTATAACAACAGTTAATAAATGTTTTCTGTATCTTTATGGGCTAGGCACTGTATTAGGCACAGAACATACATAATACACGATTCTTGTCCTTTATAGCTAGGGTGAATTGGCCGAGGAAAAAACTGCTACCTAGGCAAGTTAGAGAAAATAATTGTGATGAATCAGTTTCACAGTATTTTCCTACCTGTAGAATTTCCTACTAAAAACAAAAAAAACCTACCTTTCATATGAAGCAAGATAGAACAGAGTACTCCAGACATGTCAGGTTACACTGTAAAACCAATAAACAGGATTGAAGATTGGTTTGGAGGCAAGAAAGCAAGTAGGGAATATAAAAGTTTTTTTTTTTTTTCTTTTTCTTTAAAGTAGTGATAATGGCGTCTCTAATAAGTCTCACGGGCTACTATACTGCCACTGAGCAAAGTTACTTTCTTTAAAGGCAAACGTCAGTAGCGTTGTTAGGGAAGGTCCACTGTTATAATAGATTTAGAAAAGCGATCGCATAGACTGGGAACTTTACTGGAGTTTGAAGTCCTCTTCCCATCTCCCAACTCCAGGGAACTTCTTGTAGTATGGTGTCGTTTCTGACCAAGAGATTATAATCACTTTATTTTAGGCAACCTTTCTTCACAAGTCCAAACCCGACAATCCCTTCTCCACAACTTAGAGTCCTCCCTCTTCCGGCCAGCTGGCGCCTGGCGCGCTTTTCTTCAGAGACGACAGCGAGTTGTCTTGTCATTGGATCAGCCGGGGACACGGGTAGTTTTCGATTGGTTTAGACAAGAAGGCGGGAGACAGGTGTGCCACTGCGTCACAAGTGTCGCGGTCTCCTTCCCGCACAGAATTATGGGAGGGAGTGGGCCGCGGAGTCAGGCTGTAACCCCGAATGACACTTGCTGAGTTGGACCTTCCCTTGGGAGAAGCGTCTCCGCCAACCATCCCCGCGAGCTCCGCTTCTCACTCCGCCCCTCGCCCGCCCTCCTCGCCCCGCCCCTCGCCCCCCCTCGCCCCGCCTACGAATCAGGTGATCTCAGGCTGGCAGGTCACGTGGCAGGGGCGCACCCGCCCATTGTGGCCATGGAGGCCTCGGTTTCCTGTGTAGTGAGGCGAGTGGAAGAGCTCGGTGACCTGGCTCAGGCTCACATCCAGCAACTGAGCGAAGCTGCGGGTGAAGACGGTGAGCGAGCGGAGCAGGGACCTCGGGCGGGAAGAAGGTGGTTCCGGCCTGGCGCTGGACGTCTGTAAAGGCTGCAGGCTGCGGCCTGTAGCCGTGACCACGGCCATGGCGGTAGGGGTGGGGTCCCAGGTCGGCGCTGTCCGAGGTCTTTCTCCTCTGACCACCGACTGCGCCCTGCGTTACCGCCCTCCCTTCGCAACTCAAATTGCCAGCACACTGCTTTATGAACTGCATCTTTCCTAGCTCTTGCATTCTGGCATGTTCACATCTGATCTAGATGTGTGCTGTCCGATTTAACTGTGTTGGTAATGGCTGGGGACAGTGTAGCATCAAAGTTACACGAGAGCTTTAAATAAATGGTTAAAATAAGTGAGAGTGTTCAAATAGGTAGTGGCGATTTCGCATCCAGTAAGAAAAGGATAAATGTTACAATTCCATGTTTTAAATTCTGCGTTGTGAATTATCACTTTATGTTTTGGAATCAAAGCTCAGCTGCAACCCATATTCTTAAGAGTTTTACACTGGTATACTTTAAGATTCTTTGATATGCGTCATATTCTCATGAGGGTGCTGTGTTAGAATACTTGATTTAGAAAGCGCTGAGCTGCATCCTCAGGAAACCCGAGCTTGGGAATTGCCTCGACCTTCTGACTTCATATCTCTTTTCATTATTTCTCAGCTGCCTGTAGGTTCTACATCGCTGCGTTCTGAGTTCTGTGACTGTACTACAGATAAGTTTTGAAACTCATGTATACTGACTCATGCATCATAAGTCTCACCAAAGAACAATAGTAAGATAGTTTCCCAAGTGATCAAATAGTTGAATTTATTCAGTAGAGTTGTGGGATAGGGTCTATGAATAAATAAACTTTTTACTGAAGATTGCAGTATTACCTCTTCCCATGAGTATGTTTTTCAAAGACCAAGAAACTACAATGAAGCCAACTTGTTTTTTAGTTTGTGGAAAGTGATTCATGGGATTTACATGAATCGTTAGTTCATAGATAGTAGTAGTTATTATTCTGGAAATGTACCCAGCTTGCCTCTAAGTTTAACTCTGAATCAGTCAAAAGAGATCAAAGAATAGTTTTTGCTCACTGATCACTGAATTCAAAATCTGTTCTTATTCTCCTTTGCGAGAATTCTTCAATCCAGGGTAGAATGAGGCCTGGAAATAAGTCACATTTTGTATACTCATTTGGAGGCTTTATATGCCTGAAATTTTTCTAAAATTAAATTATGAGGTAGCACTCTACATTTTTAGCTGTTAGCTGGTAGTGAAATCAGTCTTATCAAAATAATACTAATTTTTTGAATTTTAATTAAAACAAGGTTGCATGTACTTGATTTAAATTGGGCATTCTTTTCCCATACAACAAAAAGCATACTTTCAAGTTGTGGTGGCACATGCCTATAATCCCAGCACTTGGGAGGCTGACGCAGGAGGATTGGTGCAAGTTTGAGACCAGCCCAGGCTACAAAAGGGAGCTTAAGGCCAGCCTGAACTGCATAGCAAGACCTTGTCTCAAAAAAAAAAAAAAAAAAAGCATACATTCAAATATTGTTGTGTAGTGTAACAAGTATATGCTTGTAGTGTATTGTTGGGAGGCTCCTATTTGTTATTTTAGACCAAATACCCAGACATTATTTCACTTGAGAAAACTCTTTTTCTTACTGCTAGCAAATTTTTGTTCACTTCATCTGCATGTTTCCTGTATGTGGATATACTATGAGAGAGACTTTCTCTAAACAGTGTAGAAAATTGATGAGCATCTCTTATGTTCTTAGTCATGACTTGGATTAAATATTTTTCTTTGTGTGTGTGTGTGGGGAGGGGTCTACAGCAGTGGTTCTCAACCTTTCTAATGCTGTGACCCCACAGTACAGTTCCTCATATTGTGGTGACCCCAAAACAAAAAATAATTTTGGTGGCTACTTCAAAACTGTAATTTTACTACAGTTATGATTCGGAATGTAATAAATAACATTTTCTGATGGCTTTAGGCAACCTCTGTGTTTTGGTCATTCGACCCCCACTGGGATGGCGACCCACAGGTTGAGAACCACTGGTCTACAGGGTGTTCAGGGTCTCATAATGATCCACTTGTTTACAGCCTCCTAAAAGCTGGGATTGTAGGCATGCTCCACCATGCCCAGTCTCTGTGGCTGTCTCAGCACACCTTGGCAGCGGGGCTGGCCAGGCAGGCCCTAGGATCAAAACCCCAGCCCCAGTGCCTACTTGCAGGTGCTTTAATTTGATTAAATATTTCTAACAGGAATATTACATTCTTGAGTCTTTCAAAAATGAGAGCTGTATCACCACCTAATCTGCCCTCTAGTAATTATGAATTCAGGCACATACTCTGCACCAGTGATTTAGTGAGTTCTTTGCAAGTCTTTACACTTAGAATAATCTCTCGGGAAAGTAGTAACAAAGTCTGTAAGCACATAAAGGGTGCCATATTCCATACATTTTTGGTTCATAGTAAAATATTTTCTTCTGGATTGTGCGGTTGTTACTTCTGGCCTGAGGGCACATAGGGATATTTCTAAGAAGTATATTTCAGTTTAGGTGAATAAAGGCCTTATAACAAAAAGCATCAGGTAAAGGTGCAAGTTAGTCTTTAGTTGAAAAAAATCAACGTTTTTGTGTGTTACATAAAAGGATGCTTTTGCCTTATTGTGGAACAAACAGCTGTCTTTGTTTTACTGAATTAGATGAACTCATAGAAAGTTATTTGTCCATTGGGCTATGAAGAGGAAAGTGTTTCTATTTCAGAGGAGAAGCAGAGGGACAAGCTCAGGGATTTTAGTATCTTATACTATAGTAGGCATATCTCAATATTACATGAGGATATGCAGAAGGGTAGGTAGTACTTCAGTGCAAACACATAAAGCTGAAATCATGGAGGAGGGCATAGAGAAAGTGAAAGCATTAGATAACAGCGAAAGGGAGATGGAATGTGTTCTGATTAGTGGGCCTATGAGAGCTCTTTTGTGTCTTCCAGGTTTTGAAGAAACAAAGCAATTTTTTCTAACTTTTAAAGAATAAAATACAAGCATTATGTAATTATAACTGTTATAAGCATGATAAAGTTATAATTTCTCACAATATTGATATTTTGTGAAACATTTCAGTTAGTCATATTCTTTAGGAACATTTGCAATTACATTTGTGAGCTTATGTTTCCAGGGAAATGCTTTCTGTAGCTTTATGTATTCTTACTATTTCCATAGAAGCTATGCATTTATTATTTAAACATTTGGGGTGCACTAGCATAAAAGAAGCATTAAGAAAATGGGAACTGAATTTAAGAACTACCAATAATAAATATAAAAAGTCTTGTGTCTTTTTGGAAAAGTTTCTGTGATAAGTATGATTGATTACAATTAAGAATTGATATATTTTGTGCCTTGGCTAAGATGTTATTGTTGTTTCGCCTTATATCATAATATTTTGCTTTATTGTTTCAGATACACAACTTTGTTTAAAGGGCAATCAGTACCTATATGAAGTATTGATCATGTTTTTATTTTTTAAAGATCATTTTTTAATTCGGGCCTCTGCGGCTCTAGAAAAGTTGAAACTCTTGTGTGGAGAAGAGAAAGAGTGTTCGAACCCATCAAGTCTTCTAGAACTTTACACACAGGTACAGAAACTGATGTAAACACTGACATTTTATTTTGAAATGTGATCAATTTGTTAAAAATACTGTATGTTTAAAACATTTAAACTTGAAACTTTGAGACAGTAGCTTAAAGGTTGAGATAAATTAGATGTGTTGATAGGGGTCTAGAAATTTTATTTATTTATTTATTTATTTTTTCCTTGTTTCAGAACCTTTGTTTGTTTATTCACTCATTTTCATGGCCGGCTCAGCCCACCCCGAGGGCAGGGCTGGCGCAGCATGTGGTGTCGGGGATCGAACCGCAGTCCCTGAAGCCGCCCAAGCTTTCCCAAGCAGGCGCTTTAGACCAGTGAGCCATCCCGCCAGGCCCCTAGAAATTTTTTTTTTATGCCCAGCTCAGTTCACCCTGAAGGCAGGGCTGGCACAGCATGTATGCCAGGGATGTAACTGCAGTTCACTATCAAACCATGGTCTGGTCCCCTGCACCTGCCTCAGCTTGCCTAAATAGGTACTCAAAATATGATTAACAGAATCGCTTCCCTTTATACATAATTAATTTACATAATTAATTAGAACAATTACACATGTTGTATTTTAAAGTCCTGAAGGTTCCAGAGGATTAGGGGCCTGTTAAGTGCCCTGACTTTTTTTTTCTGAAATTCACTTTTTTTTTGGATTCCCAATAAAATTCCTCCGTTCAAATGTTTCACACATTCTAATTTTTTGTTATTTTTTTCTTTTACTTTCCTTCCATATTGAAGCCTATGAGTAGACAGTACCTTTTTTCTTAGTTTTTGCAAATCCTGCTGAGGTAACATGACATTAAAAGTAAAATTTTATATGGTAACTAACATTCATATTGTACTTTATAGTGATAAGGACCATAATGTTCCAATGGTTATAGAAATAGAGTACCTAGATATTTCCGAAGTGCATATTTATAGCAGGTGCATACATATGCTTGGGGCTGTAATTACTGCTAGAAAGTACTTTATAAAGATGGTTTCTAGCCGGGCATGGTGGCGCACGCCTGTAATTGCAGCACTCAGGAGGCTGAGGCAGGAGGATCAGTGCGAGTTCGAGACCAGCCTGGGTTACAAAAGTGAGCTCAAGGCCAGCCTGAACTGCATAGTGAGACCCTGTCTCAAAAAGAAAAAAAAAAAAAGATGGTTTCTACCTCTACAGATCATGGATAAAATATCCTGTAACAGTTATTATAACAAACCTCTAAAAACTGCTATAGGGCTGGCCAAATAGCTCAGTGGATTAAAGCAGGAGCTTGGGGTTCAGTCCCCAGGCCTGCCCCTGGGGCACACTGAGAGGGCAGTTGAGACTGGGCAGCGTGCCTGTAATCCCACCTCTTGAGAGGCTGTAAACAGGCAGATCTCTATGAGTCCAGTCTAGTAGTAAGACCCTGAACACCCTGTAGACCCTTCCCTAAGTTACAAAAAGGAAAACTGCTGTAATTTGGTGGGTAGTTTCTCTGGCTTTCTTTTGTCACAGATTTTTCCTTACCTATATATGGTAGATATCCTTTCTTTATATTAGGGTGTCCTAAACATTTTAACTTGTTTTGAAGAATAAGAATCTGTACATCTAGATGTATACATTTTGTGAAATCCCTAAAACCCTGCTTGTGATTTAGAGTCAGCAGATCATCTTCCGTAGGCTACTGATTTCTCTTGTGACTTCAGGCCTTCTACTCATTGACATGTAGCAGTTTAATATCACTGTATGCTGTGTAATGTTTCAAATACTTTATTTATATTTTATTCTCAAAGCAAGGAATTTGAAAGGCATTAGTTCAATTTATCATTTTATCATTGAAGAAACCGAGGTCTAAAAAAAATAAATTGACTACGGTTAAAATAGTATATGGTTAGGTACTCTGGTTAGTTTTAGAACTGATACTAGAATATAGTTTTGCCTTAAACCACTTGATTAAAAAGGATGATTAGGATAATTTAATGTGCTTGAACAGAACATTGCTTATGTTCAGGACTGTTGGAGCCTTAGAGTTTGAACTGTATGTATTGATGATATGCTTCCTGTTGAGTGTCAAGATATATATCTGTCAAATACTGTTTGTGTGTTTAAGAAAATGAATTCTCTTGAGTATTCAGTATACAAAACAAGAGGTGCTAATCTTATTTATCAATGTAGGTATTTAGAAAAATTTCAGGAATTACATGTGTATAAAGATCAAAACATGTTTCATCTTTCATAATTATATTATACATGAGTAATGTGTTAATTAAAACATAATCTCCATGGTGCTTCTTGAAAGAAACAAGATAATCATTGATCCAGTATCTTATTAGACAATTTATGAAGTTTTCTATAATGTGTATCTGAAATTATATTTACAGTTAGTCATTTTGTCTACATGCTAAATTTATATAACATGCATAAAGATTTGAATGTCTGCTAGAGCATCTGTATATACAAAGTTAGACTTTTAGAGATCATTTTATTTGTAGATGCTTTTTACCTCTTTAGGCTATTTTGGACATGACCTATTTTGAGGAAAACAAGCTAGTAGATGAAGATTTTCCAGAAGACTCTTCTTCACAGAAAGTGAAAGAGCTGATCAGTTTTCTTTCAGAGCCAGAAATTTTAGTTAAAGAAAATAATATGCATCCAAAAGTAAGTTTGCACTATGAATTATGGGATGCTGCTAGTTTTTGCTATTCTCCTTAGGCTTCTTTATCTTAAGTGTTTTTTTTCTTTTTTACTTTTTTTTTTTTGTTTGTTTGTTTTTTTCTGTTTTAAGTTTGAAAGAGGAAAATAAGAAACCCTAACACTACAGACCAGTGTCACAGCAGAGGATCATGTTTTACTGAATATTTTTGTAATATTAACATAATAGAATAGTAAGTGTAGTACCTCATCTTTTTCTTTTTTTTTTTTGGTTTGGGGTTTTGTCTGAGAGATGATCTTCCTGTGTAGTTCGGCTGGTCTTGAGGCTCATTATGTAGCCCAGCTTAGTCTCAGCTCTCACTGTTGTCCTCAGTGTCTTGAATACTGCAATTATAGACATGTGGCACCACGCCTAGCTATAATCATTTCCCTAACGTAGGTATACTCTATTTCTACTTTTGCAAATTCTTTGTTTTGTGGAAGGTCACTAGTGACCTGATTATCACATCTGTCTTGCCTTTTACACTCTTGATCCTCTTGAACATCTGTTGCCTTTTTTACCATATGCCACCCAGTCCCTGGGAGTCCCTGCAC
Organism: Myocastor coypus; assembly: GCA_004027025.1. Classification (NCBI taxonomy): domain Eukaryota; kingdom Metazoa; phylum Chordata; class Mammalia; order Rodentia; family Myocastoridae; genus Myocastor; species Myocastor coypus. Next base: position 3,702 of record PVJA010008572.1, on the reverse strand, counting down.
ACTCTTCTCCCTTTCTCTATGACACCTTCCTCGCTCTTTCCTGGCATTTCTCTTCTCCTTCATTCCATAATTATAGGTACTCCCTGAAGGGTTTTTCCTTTAGCCCAATACTCTTTTGTTCACATAGTTTTTATAGTCATCTCAGGTGATTCCCAGGTCTATATCTCGAGTCCTAGACATTCTTTCACTCAAATCGTTTCTTATCTTTAAATATCTAAACATTTTCTTTGCTCTGTCTTATTATTAGAGTAAACTATGGAAACATATCATCCACAATTTAAAGAATTTTGATTTAGTAAAATTACTTTTATATAGTTTTTCATTATTTTATTATAGTTATGTAATTCTTACTGTTTATCATTTCAATTGAAGAATATTATTCAAACAACATTTCTAAAAGTTTTTTAAAATCATTATGTACTGCATATATCTTGAATATATTCAAATATGCTACTGAAGATCTTTATGTTGTGAAACTATAAGTTGAAGAGAGATTTCAATTTTAATTTTAACAATAGATTTCTGTATTTCCAATTGATTCAAAGATAGTCTTTGTTGTGTATGTATGTAGCATAATGTGGGTATGTTTTGTGAAGTGGAAGGTTTTTGTTTTTAAATTACTCAAGTGTTTTCACATTTGCCCATTTTAGATTCCAGGTTTATCCTCTTAGCCATGTCCTTTTCATGTTTCAGCATTGCAGTTTGCTTGGAGATGAGCTACTGGAATGTCTCTCTTGGAGACGAGGAGCTCTACTATATATGTATTGTCACTCTCTGACTAAAAGAAGAGAATGGCTCTTGAGAAAATCTAATTTACTTAAAAAGGTAAAAAGACATTTCTTACACATTTAATTATTGACATTTATAGGTTTCAAAATATGCGCGTGTTTTATATTATTAAGAGTAGTGAAATCAGTGAGTTTGTCTTGCATTGTAGGTCTTTTACTTACTAGCCATGTGATTTTAAATAAATTAGAATTGCTATGAAGATCCAATGAGGGGCTGGGGAGATAGCTCTGTGGTACAAATGCCTGCATGATGAGTGCAAGGTCATGAGTTTTAACCCCAGTCCTGCCCCCCCCAAAAAAAAATCCAATGAAGGTAATATGTGAAAGCACTTTGTTATTTGGCATGTTTCTCATGCTTTTTTTTAATGTTCTAGATTTTTATTTTTTTAAATATAAAATATATTTCATTAGTTTCTTAGGTAATTTTTCTTGGTGAAAAATTACTGTGTCATGAACCTCTCAGATCGTTCCTCAAGGACCCATATGGCCTTGCTCCTGGAAAATTGTGGCCCTCTGATTTGCTTTGTTCTCAGCAAATCATTAAAGCCAGGAACCTAGGTGTTTGTTTTTCTTTTTTTTTGGATTACTGTACATTCTAACCCATAGTGAACGTACATAAAATTAAGTAGTCTTTGGAATGAGAAATCACACTTTCAATATGTTTGATTATTTCTAAATTGAACTATATACATACTTTCAATTGTTTTAATCTTATTGTAGCTTTTTTAAAAAATGACCCTATTACTATTGTTTTTAAAGGTATTTGGTTGTTGCAGGGTCTCACTGTGCAGCTTGGAAGTGTGGTGATCTTCCTGCTTTCAGCTTCCTCAGAGCTGGGATTACAAGCATGCACCACCACACCCATGTTCTGGATGACTTAGCCCACCTCAGGGGTGGGACTGGCATGGCATGAGGTACCCAGGATGATACCCCAGTCCCTGTGCTTGCCTGACCTTGCCTAAGCTTAGTCTCCTGGGCTGTTTCACTGGCCCAAATATCCTCTCCCACCTTGAGCTTAGGACCTTGCACTTGCCAGGCAAATGCTTATTCTACTGAGCTATCTCAGTAGCTGTTTTTTTTTTCCTCCTCTAGAATTAGGAGATGCATATTAGCATCATTTTTGCATGCTAATTATTTTATTATGAAAATCTTACAGTTGTAGGGTCTTTAAAAACATTGAAATGTAATAAACATTCAACTTAACTGTATATAGAAAAATATATTTGAAGGTTATGTAACTCTTCATATAAAATTTTCAATTCTTTGGGTTTTTTTAGTACCTTGTTGATGGGATCAATTACTTGCTACAGATGCTAAACTACCGTTGTCCTATCCAGTTACATGAAGGAGTTTCTTTCCAAGACCTAGACACAGCTAAATTACTGAGTGCAGGTAATATAATTTCTTTTTAGACTTTTCTAAGTGATATAAAGCTTTTAAAGATTATAGAAAGTTTGTTAGATTTTATTCTGACCTAAATAAACTTTAAATGAGATTATAGCTAGAACACCAAAGAGATTTTTGAGAAATTAAAAGATTAAAATCTTTTCGTATAAATACTTCTAATATCTTTTGATTAGTAATTTTGTGAGATTTTTGTATCATGTCACTTTTATTTTACATCTTAGATCACCATGAGCTTGTCTAGATTAGACCTGAACTTCAGGGAGACTAGAAACAATTTCTAAAAAGATATTTAGATCTCTTTCACATAGTAAAAGCCCAGAGCTGATACAGTGGTTCTGTGACATCACTGTGTTCTTGTCTTTTTCTCTATCTTCAGATTTGGAGTTCTTAAGCTTCAGAGGGAGGTAATATATATATTACTATATATATTACTATATGTAATACAGTAAAGGTAAATACTTTCAGAGTTGGGCAGTAAGATTTGCTGTTCAGGACATTGCTTCTAATCTCAGTATTTCTAGATGCTGCTGTAGGCCTGTGACACATCTCATCTATGTTTTAGGCTATATTAATGATAGGATTTTCTTTCAGCTAAGCTATCTCCCTTAGAGCAGTCTATTTCTGACAAGCTACATTTCATTGGCCAGAATTTATCACATGACTTCACCTAGTAAGGAAGTCTGGGAAGTACAGTCCTAACTTGATACTACATCATTCCAAGTTAAGGTAGTATGCTACTATGGAGGAAGCAAATGAATACTAGCTGGCAACAAGATCTTAAGTTTCCGCCACATGCATCTTTGCACTTAAAATTCTAGGAACTGGATATGAAACAGTTTTTGAGTTTTAGTCTGAAGTGTGAGTGAGAACTTAACTTTTACCATCAATTTTTTTGTTTTCTTGTTGTGCTGGGGATTGAATCCAAGGCCTTTGTACTGGGCTACATTCTCAGGTCATTTTTCCTTTTAGAGACAGGGTCTTACTAAGTTGCCCAGGCTGGGCTTGAATTCGTTGTGTACTTCTTGACTTTCCAGAGTGTTGTTAAATAGAGGAAATAGCCTATTCAGAGTCATATAGCTTCCAGAACCCTAGATCATACAAGTAAACATTCTTTGCTTTTACTTCACCTGAAATTTTTGTGGGGAAGAAGAAATATGAGCAATAAGAAAACTTTATATAGAAAATTTTGTTTATATTTTAATTCTTCCTATTTCTTTGTTAATTTCTCTCTGTTTTTTTTTTTTTTTTGAAACTTTTCTTAAAAATAAAAAGTCTGCTGGGCGTGGTGGCTCATGCTTGTAATCCCAGCACTTGGGAGACTGAGGCAGGAGGATCAGTGCAAGTTTGAGACCAGCCTGGGCTACAAAAGTGAGCTCCAGGCCAGCCTGAACTGCATGAGACCCTCTCTCAAAAAGACAATCAACCCAGCACTCGGGAGGCTGAGGCAGGAAGATTGGTGAGAGTTCGAGACCAGCCTGGGCTACAAAACTGAGCTCAAGGCCAGCCT
>PVJA010008571.1:29716-64076 GCA_004027025.1 Myocastor coypus | reverse complement strand
ATCCATTTCCTCTGAGGTCTCATAATCCCCTTGACCAGAAAATTTGGGACACCTCTGAGTTATAGGATATTACAGCACAGGTTCTCTTATATCCTTTCATTTTATTTTTTTCTTGTTTCAGAGCTTTTATTTGTTTATTCACTCATTTTTAATGGCTGGCTGAGCCTGACCCAAGGGCAGGGCTGTCGCAGCATGTGGTGCCAGGGATTGAACCGTGGTCCTTGAAGCTGCCCAAGCTTTCCCAAGCAGGGGCTTTAGACCACTGAGCCATCCCGCTGGGCCCTTATATCCTTTCAAAAAAAAAAAAAAGAAGAAGAAGAAGAAGAAAGGGGAAAAGAAAAAAAAAAAGTAATGTTGATTTAAAAGGGTTAATGTTTAATTGCTTGATCAATCTTATATACCTATATGTATTAATCTAAACTGATCTGATGATGAAAATATGTAATATAACCATTGTTAAATTTAAACAATAAAAATATTAAATTAAAAAAAATGAAATGACATTTGGGAGATGTGAGAATGCCAGACAATTAATTGTATAGGAGGGAGCTGCTCAAGAGAAGGAAAATGTAGAGGGCAACTCCACCCACCAGACATGCTGGTGAGCTACACCTCAGAGAGTCTTCCAGGTCCTATGTGCAGGATCTGTACCAACTTCATTTCTTCAAGAAGACACCACCAAAGCCATGGCCAGGTCGGGCAGGGCTGGTCTCTGGCATTGGTTCCCCTATGAAATTGGTTCCCTTGTGACAACTGTTCCTCTGTGATACCAGTTCCTAGGGGGCATTGGCCAGGACTCTGTGAGGAAGAACATGATGCAGCATCTCTGAGGAGCAGGAAAATTAAAATTCATCACTCATGGCCAGTTGCCTTGAGCTCTGTTGCTGAGCATTTTCTCTGCACATCCCATATTGGAGTCTCGGCCCCACTGTGAGTATAAGGGTGGAAATCATCCAATTATGGACGCCACATACAGTTCAGAGGCACTCAGGGTTTTGTTTGTTTGCTTTTTCAACTATATAGCAGTTGTATTCATTGGAGACATGCTTCCCTGGAGACCCTGGGTAAATCCCAGCTCAGGGAAGACAGGCCCAACCTTCCACAGCATTCACACAAATGGCAGTGGGGTTTTGCTTTATTCCCAGACCCTGGGTAGGAGGAGCTCTGCACAGCTCACAAATCAACTTAACTTTTAAACTTCACTGTTCTCAACGATCTTTAATTTCTTGGAATCCTATTTTACCTTTGGGCCATAAAGTGAAACCTGGTCTTAATTTTGTATTAAACACTATTTCAGAGTCATAGTATTTTTTTAAATGTATTTAGAGCAAGTTCTACAGGGTCTCCCTACCCATATCAGACTTGAAGTGATTCTATTTTCAGCTTCCCAAGTGCTAGGATTATAGGCACACGCCACCACATCCAGTCTCAATCACCATCTTAGCACGCCCTTGGGCCAGGGCCTGAATGACAGGTGGGAATCAAACCCCAGCCAGGCGCTGTGCTCTGCCTAAGCAGGTGCTTTAAGCTGCTGAGCTATCTGGCCAGCCCTTTTTATTCTTCAGAGTCATAGCATTTAAACTGACAGTGAAAATGGCCACAACACTGCCTTTCAAAATAAACATGAAGCTGGTCATTATGGAGAAAACACCCAAACTTGGTTGGTCTATCTTGTACTTGATTTAAGGAGTATAGTTTTTAGATTTTTAGTTTTCTGGTTTGGAAGTGCCACCATCTTTCTGAGACCAAAACCTTCTGGTGAGAAGGAGAATAAGTAACAAAAAATACAGTGATAAGTAGCAAACCATGACCATAGTGCCAAGTAATTGTACCCCAATCACCACTACTTACTCTGACCTAACTTTCTCCCTCTCATCCAATGTTTAGAATAGTCAGAGGAAGTGACATTCACCATTGTGGAGGAGAATAAGAGCCCATTCAAGAAGCAAGGACGGTGTCACAGATCTAGTTGGTCACAGAACCAGGATGTCACCACGTCCTTTGATCCTCCAGCATACTTCTCCCAGCACATCACTATCTGATCACATATGTACACCCTTGGGGCCCTTCAGAAACAAGATGGCACCCCCAGGAGACACAAGCTGGTGGCCTTCATTTTCCCTCAGCTGTTTCCTCCCCTTGAGTCTCCTTCCAGACCCATTCATATATTGCCTTGGAAGACTCTGTTTCCCAAAGCAGGATCATGGGTCTTTCATCACTGTCCCTTCAGTGACGTCACAAAGCTATCCCTATCATAATGGTCACCATCAGGGCTGAAAGAAGCCAGGGGTCCCAGATTTCAGCATAAGGAAAAACACTAAGCATCCCGGCAGTTCCAGCTTTGAGAGTCCTTAGACCCCTCGTGGAAAGTGCCACTTGCCCATCCAACCTTCCCTTTCTGAATAAGACAGAGCTAAACTGGGTTCTGACTTCCACAGGCATTTCTTGGCATGAAGATGACCACCATCTGCCTCAGGCCATGCCTGATTCCTTTTGTACCCCCACCCTTCTACCATTGCCCTCCACAGGGTCCACTCCCTGACCCCCAGCCTCATCATCATCCAGCTCTGCCAGCCACAAGGCATTTGCACATATTGTTTCCCTTTACCTGGAATCGTCTCATGTCTACCTCATCTCAGGTTACCTCCTGCTCATTGCTCTGATCTCATTCCTTGGGAAGACCATGTGTACCCCAACTCAGTCTACAAAGACCCCTAGAACTGCCCCTTATCAACCTTATACAGTGTAGCCAGGAAGGGATCAGGGGGACCATAGAGCTCATTATTTTTTCCCTTAGACACAGTGTAGGACTAAGGAGATGCCCTAGGCAGCAGGTGCTTGGTAATTATAACAATGAATGAATGAATCAATGAATGAGTTAATGTTTAGGGGCTGGCAACACCAATGGGCTATTGCTCCCTTTTCTCATACAAACAGCAAGATTCCAAAGGAGGTGGCACAGGAGAAGGTAGAACCCCTGGTCTTTCTAACCCCAAACTCCTTGGATCTCCTAGAAGTCCTTGTATGCCACCCTACCAAACTGGCACCTGCACCCCCATAAAGGTACCACAGTCTCAGTGTTGTCCCAAGCTACAAAGGAGCCCCCACCCTTGGCCCTGCCAGATGGACTGCACCTAGCTTTGGTGGTATTTAGGGACTCAAATGAGAATCCACTCAATGACAAGGCCTTAGACCCTGTGCCTGAACATCGCTTCAGCCCTGCTCTTTTTGATTGGTGAGGAGCAAGAGAAAGCCCAGCACTGGCTAAAGTCCCCATCAGCATCCAAGTGAGCATCTTAGGAGCCTGTCCCCTCACCTCATGTCACCTCCTGGGCTACAAGACAACAAAACAAGCCCTTTGAGACAAAGCTTTTTCAGACAGGCTACAGGAAACCTTCCCTTGGTAGGAACTATCACTCCAGGGCTGCCAGGCAAACATGGGAATAACCACATCCATCTGTCCCAGCGAGAGTCCCACCTCTGTCACTGTGTTTCCTTGGACCCTGGAGTCCCCTCTCTGGCCTCTCCAGCCCAACCACCCAGCACAGAGCCTATAGTATGGCTCCCAAAGGCCCTTCCTCAGCCTGGGCTGCTATAAATCTCATCCTGGGTTCTGGGAGCCGCCAGCTGCTTCCAGGAGTTAACTAAACATCAATGTAATTGTACTGCCGGCTATCTAAATATTGTGCTCCACAAAATGGCACCAAGCAGATATTTTTAGGAGGCCACAGATGTTCCCTGTGATTAGCCAAGTCACAGGTCTGGAAGAATTTGTTTTTCTCCCAAACGAAAGTAAATAAGGACCCTTGGCCATCCCTCCAGGGATCACCAGACATGGTCAGGCTCGGGCATTTGTCCTTGGTGCTCACAATCTGCTCCAGAAATTCATCCCTGGAACTTCTCTTCTCAGCTCCTCGGCCTGAGGAGTTTCCTTCTGACAGCAAGTGGGGTCTGAGGTTCCATATCCCCAAGCAATTCAGATGCCAAAGCCCTATGTAGCTGTGTCTGCCTCTGCACTGGCCTCGCTCCTGGGTCCCACCACAGAGACATGGGTGGAGCACCAACTGTGTGGGCCATGCTACACCACTGCTGGCCCTGCAAACCTGTGGCAAATGTACATACCTGTGATCCAGTGAGACTTCTGGCCACCCACGTATGCAAGAAGCCTCACAGAAACAGTATTTCAAACTGCCCCAAATGGGAAACAACTCAAAACACAAGAAAACAGCATTCAGCAATAAAACAGATGGGTAACCTGCACAGCCATGTTGACAAATGTCAGGCCCGGATGTGGAGTGGGCAGACCAGACGCTGTAACAGAGCGGGCATGCTATGTAGTTCCAACCTGTGAAACGCAAACCCAGGCAAAACTAAAATCTACCATACCAAGCATAATCACAGAGGTTGCCCTTGAGAGGACCCTACCTAGATGGGTACCAAGAGAGCTTCCTGGGTGCCAATCATGTCCTCTTCCTTGAGCCAGGGGCTTATTAAATAGGTGGGTTCTGGGTGTGAAAGTGTATTGTGAGACACGCTTGGGCTTTTTACTCTCCTCCCTCCCTATTTTAATCTTCTAAGAAGTTTAAGAAATAAATAAATGAAGCAACTTGCCCCCAATTGCATTGGCAAGACCTGGCCCCAGATATGGAGTGGTCCAGATGTGTAGTCCTTGCTGCTTGTCCTGCCTCCGGTGGGAGGCTCTACTGCTGGCCATGACCCTGCTGTGGCTGTCACTCTCTGCTGCTTCCCCAGGACCCAGGACCACCAGAAATCAAAGCTGTACTGCCCAGCACACCCCACAACCAAAGGTGCCACAAATTGGCTTCAAAATTATACAACTTCTTTTTCCCATGAGACATGTTCTATACATCTCTCTGATTGCCCTATGGGGCTTAGCACAGGTCATCCAAAGTAGTACTGGGAATGACAATAAATACTGTCTCTTAATCTCAACACTTGGGAAGATGAGGTAGGAGGATCCGTGTGAGTTTGAGATCAGCCTGGGCTGCAAAAGTGAGCTCAAGGCCAGCCTGAGCTGCATAATGAGATTCTGTCTCAAAAAGACAAATAATAATAATAATAATAATAATAATGATATGGGCCTGGCAGGATGACTCAGTGGTCTAAAGCGCCTGCTTAGGAAAGCTTAGGTGGCTGCAAGGACCGCGGTTCGATCCCCGGCACCACATGCTGTGCCAGCCCTGCCCTCAGGGCAGGCTGAGCTGGCCATAAAAATAAATAAACAAAAGTTCCGAAACAAGAAAAAATAATAATAATAACAATAAATTAAATAAATAAGTAAATGCTGTCTCATGTCACTCCCCACTCCCTGACTGTAGCACTGGCATCTTTGCCCTGTGTTATGGCTTGTATCTAGGTACCCCACCAAAGCCTCACGCAGCCCTGGAGCAGCTTCTAGAGTTTGTGTTTAACGCTTGATCCAATACTGGAATTATGGGAGTGTTACATTCGCCCTGGGGCAGGTAATCTGCATCATAATGTAAGGAGGGGAGAGAGGCTAGCCAGCTGCACCTCCCCCTTGCTCTTTGCTGTTTACCACCACCATGAGCTGCTGCCCTCTGCCATGCGCCCCTCTGCCTTGGAGCCAGCCGAGTATGCACCAAAAACTCCACTAACTGCGAGCTAAATCAACCTGTTCTTCCTTAATTTTGGACACTGGGTATTTTGTCCTAACAATGAGAGAAAAGTAACTGAGACACCCTGGATCTGTCTGGATCTCTGCAGCACCAGATGTAAGCAGTCATCATCTGTCTTAGTCCATTTTCTATTGCTGTAACTGAAAGGCATAGGCTGAACAATTTATAAAGAATGAAGTTTCATTTGGCTCATGATTCTGAAGACTGGGAGTCTGAAACCTGGAGACCCATCATGAGATCCTTCTTTCAGGCTGGGAGTGCAGGGCAGCACACGGGCAGGCTGGGGTTGGGGAGGGCACTCTACAGCACAGCCACACCCCCAAGATCTCACAAGTCCACTAATTCATGAGTGCCTTAATCCACTCACGGAAGCAACTCCTTTAGCACCCAGTCACCTGGTAAGACCCTGCCTGGCCCCACCTCATAAACCCTCATGATAGTGATAGCATTCCAGCTGGAGTTCTGTGGGGGCCCCTTCCCCATCCCCCAGGTCCTTCCCTTTTTGAAGCCACCTCGTCTGGTTATTTAGTGTCTGCTTTTCCAGCAAGCCCCACTCTGTAAATTTATCACCCAGGAGCAGAGGAGCCTCAGCTTGCCACCAGTCAGCCAAAGCAGGAGTAGCTTCCAGGTTAAAGACAGAGCTGGTAAAGGGGACAAGGGGACACTGAGGAGTCAGAGATAGGCTCAGCCCCGCAGCAACAATCCTGGCCTCACAAGTGACAGGTGAGCCCTGGCATCACAGCAGCCCTGCCAAGGGTAAGCAACGTCTTGCCTGGTAAGTACCTGTTAGATGAAACGATGCATTGGGCAGGCGGCCAATGAGCAGATGCAATTGAGCAGCTCGTAAGCAAGATTCCAAACTCTGCTGAGCGCACAGGGAACAGAGCGAGAACCTTGTACTCAGGGCTGGTGCGCCTCTAGGTCTCAAGGCTAAGCACATGTGAGTGGGTCCCTGTGGAAGCAGACACAGCCCTGCCCCCACTGCATTGGGAATAGCTCAGACTCCTGGAGTAGCCTCTAGCAGGCCAGGACACCATAGAATGACCCACAGGGCTGTGAGCAGTTTGCCCTGTGCTCCATGAGAGTGGAGCACATCTAACCCTGACCAAAGAGGGATCGCATGGCATCTTCAGCAGCAGCCCCGGGTCTGCCCCAGTTCTTTGGGCCATATCAGGTCCCCACTGCAGGGCTCACCTTCCAGGGCCAAGCTCTGTCCCGGTGAAGGAAGAACACAGTTTGTTCTCCATGGGATCCACTGACGCTCAGAGTGTGGCACACAATACATGCAACAGCAGGTGAGTCATGCATTCAACTGACACAGTGATGCCACTTGGACTCCAGCTTGCACCAGGCTCCTGCCATGCCCAGGCCTTGCCCTCCTTGCTTCCCGGATCCTCTCCATAGAACTCATAATGAATCCTCTCACAGAATTCATGATATCAAGTTCTCTAGAGGTGCACAGACCACTGTCAACAGGTCAGAAGGAGCTCTCCTCTGAAGATGCCCACAGACGAGCTGGCCACATGCTGTCTGTCACACCAGACACCCACAGCCACCACTTGGGGCCTGATTTCCCGTCCCCGCCCCTGGCAGGAAAACAGAAGCAAGTGTGAGACTCATTAACACTTAGGTAAGACCAAGGAACAGAGGAGAGAGCCCACTCGGGAGCCTCCCACGCCTCTAATAGAAAAGCAATCAGCTCCTTCACCAGAATAAATTTCCTAGCCTTCCCTGCTTCTTACAAATAAGTGGAATCTTCCTGGCTATGGGGAACTGGAGAGTCTGTTAATGGACTTGGCATCCACTGCAGGACACACCCTCCTGCTCAGTGCCAGCCCGTGACAAGCCTTGTGCCACTGTTATCTCCTGCTTCTGAGCTAGGGCAGAGGTCAGATGACCTTCAGGACCCCACAAGGGATGGGCCCAGTACCACTTCCAGCGTGCCACCCCACAGCATTCTGCTAGGCCATGGGTAGATGGGAGCCCACCAGAAAGCCCACATAAAGCTTGGGACCAAGACTCTGACTCCCACCATCCCCACTCCTTCCCTTGGCTGCCATCCGATCCTTGACGGCCTGTTGTCCTCAGGACTTACCAGCCCTAGGAGGTGCAGAGGGAACTGGCCAATCAGCCATCTGCACTGGGGTACTTCTGTCCTGGAAAGAGATGCCTCTGATTAAACATCAAGATGGTAGTGTCAGCCAGGGCTGCCCTCAGCTAGCCAGGTGTCTGTCTGGCCCCGATGGGATGACCCCCACACAGTGGGAACCCAGGGCTGAGAAAAGAAAGGCACACACACTGTGGGAGAAGATGACAGAGCCCGGGGTAGCTTCATGAAGGCCTGGTGGGATTTAGGTGGCAGAGTCCAGGAGGGAGAATATGGGCCAACAGGCATCTGCATCCAAAGTCCCAGGCCGGGGCTCCGCTACAGGGTCTCTGACATTTCTCCTTCATGGCTCTGGAGATTGAGAAACTTGGGACAGCCATGTCCACATGCTCAGGCCTGGGGAGGCTCCTTCCTAGATCACAGACAGCGCCTTCTCCCTGTAGCTGGCAACGGTGGGGGAGGGCAGAGTTCTAGCTAGCTGCATCTCCTCCTCCTCTTCTAAGGACTCCCACCCAGGGCTCATGCACAGGACCTCCTCTAATGCTAATCTCCTCCAATGAGGAAGTGAGCAGTGTGTGAATCAGGGGCCCATAGCATTACTGTCTGTGGCCAAAGGGACTTGAGAAATATAATGAAGGTTCCTATTCAGGTGCTACTGAGAGAGAAGCTGATCCTGGATTATCTGTGTGATCCTGCAAGCCCTTTAAAGATGCAAGATGAAGACAGAAGTGTCCTGAGATTCAGAGCCAGGGAGGGGCCTGCTACCTGCCACTAACTAAAGTTCATGTGTTGTGGAGGGCGACCCTAGGGTGACCCTGCAGGGCCACACGAGCCAGTGGGCTTGGAGAACCGAGCCAAGGTGAGGTTGAGGACTCTCAAGCACAGGTCCCTCCTGGAACAATTTGCACACACAGGAGATTTTCAAGACAGCTTCCCTCTCCTATGCTGACACTAAATAATTAGTATAACTATATAGAAAATACACCATTTGATGTTCTGAACCATGTATATACTTGTACACTTCACCCCAGTCAGGATAATGAATCTATCCATTGCCCCAGTTCCTCATGGCTTTTCATAATAACCTCACCCCCCATCTTTCCCACCTCCTTGCCTCATTTCCTGGAAACCATTGATCTTTTCTGTCACTGCTGTTTGCATTTTCTAGTATTTATAAATAGAATCATATAGTAACTATTTGGTTTTCTCTGGCTGGCTCCTTTCACTCAGCATGATTATTTTGTCAATTTTGTTGTATGTATATTAATGCTTTATCTCTTTCCATTCCTAAGTATTCCATGGCACAATATACCACTGTCTGTTCAGCCATTCTCATATGAATAAACAGCATACCAGGTTTTATATGAGTGCATATAGCGGTCATCTGCCTTGTGAAAATATCTACCAATGGAATGGCTGGATTATTTGGTAGGTGCTATGGTTTGGATGTGCCCACCTAAAAGTTCATGTGTTGGAAACTTAGCTACCACAATATGCTAATAATATTTGAAAATGGGGCTTTCAGGAAATAGTCAGGGTTGCATGAGGTCATGAAAGTGGGGATCCTGACAGGAAATCAGTGACTTTAGAAGACCTGAGCTACAGCATGAGTCTCATTGTGTGACAATCTCTGCCATGTCAAGATACAGCAAGAGGGCCTCACCAGAGCCTAGGGTCTTGGACTTGCCAGTCTCCAAAGCCATAAGCCAAATAAACACATTGGAAATTACTCCAATTGGGGTATTCTGTTAGAGTGACTGAAAATAGACCTAGTAAGCAAGTGTCTGAGTGCAGCAGTTTAGATGCAACTGGGTATCAGAGTGTCCATGCTGTCATACTTAACCTATAAGACAAAAAAAATTACTTTCCAACCATATGGGAGCTAGTCTCACACATACACACACACACACACACACACACACACACCCCAGGAGGTCATATGACTTCATCCCACGTCTCATGCACAATGGGTGGAAAGAGACACTAGGGGGGAAAAAATCTCTCCAGTTTTTATAAAATGCTCCATACACAAGATCCCAGCAGCACCAATATTTTAGAAATGACTCAGAGAGGGCCCTGTCATCGTCCCCAGGAGATTTTACAAATAGGAGTAGCACCCCACTGGCCCCAAGGAGAAGGCCTTGCATGAAGTCAAGGAACAGGGAGTTCCGGTCAACATCCTGGGAACCCGGCAGCAACACCCATTCTCTCTAGCCCACACCTAATGAGAGGTAGTCACAGTCAGTCTGGATTTGCACCAAACTTCCAAGTAACTCTGGTGCATGCCCTGGGTTAAGAATCAGTAGCTTAGATCACCTAGAGCTGACTCCATTGGAAGTTCCCACATACAGGGGTGTCATCCTCTATTGGCCAGATTGCACTCTCAAAAAGCCTTGTAACGGCCCAGTCTACCAGGTGGCATGCAGACTTACACAGTGAATCACTCTTTCCCCAAAGCATCAAACTTCAAATCTAGAAAATTCTTAGGAACTGTCATTGGAGCATTTAAATTTAACTATTAGCATCACCTACCCCACTACATGTGACTTCAGCCTGTTACATGAATAAATGGAGCTAGGAAAAGAAAAAGACCAAGATATGAAGCAATGCACTCCACACTCTTTACTGCTCCACCACTCACTGCAAATATATGCAGCAGCAGGAAAATCCATCATACTTGTGTAGGAAGAATTTGAGTAAAAAATATCAGGCTCTTTTTACTTTAATCTTCATTTTAAGCATGATTTCCACTCAACATTATCATTAGAGACAAGGTTTGCTCTTTTCCTTGGTATTTTAGCATGCTTAATATTTAACCCAATCTTTAAAAACCTTCTCCAGCTTCTGGCTGAGGAGAACTTTGCCACTCACTTTGAACTTGCCAGCCAAGAAAGCCTTTTGTGGGTTCATTTTCCCCAAAACTAACTCCATGAAGACAGGCTCCGGGATTGTGAAGACAGTGTCTACTGGGAGCCCTGCAGGTCCTGGGTACATGTCTCCGGCACTGTTCTTCAGGTCAATGGTCCACTGCAGAATGATTCGCCCATCTTTGGTGATGTCCAGCTGAAAGATGGCATTTACTTTCTTTACCAGCTGGGCCCCTGAATCTTTGATATAATGGCTGATGCCCTCCAGCACAGGGAAGCTCCGCAATCCTGACACTTCTTCAGGGGGTGGTGTGGTGGGGTCACTAGCTGAACTCAGAGCCTTCAACTGGCCCACCTTGAATCCATCTCCATCTTTTATCTTGGACAAGTGATCCACCCTCTTCCACATTGTACTGTGCTGGTCACCTTGATCTTGTTGTTCTGGTCTGTGAGTAGCTGTGACCAGACTAGCAGACATAGTCAGATTATGACATCAAAGGCAAGGCCCAAGCAGAAACTGAAGCTGGTGGGTGTCCTATGATCTTATTGGTCAACAAATCCTAAAATATGCACAAGGTGAGGACTCAGTCAGGTCATTGTGAGACAGACACACATAAGTGCACACACATACCCAAAACAAACTAGAGCTGTTAGCCTACAGGCCCAAAAGATCTGTGGCCTCCAAAGCAGAGGAGGAAATCAGGCGCCATGAGGTGCTTTGATGGGCTGAACATTGACTTCCTAACATAAGGATTTCCCAAACCACAACTCTAACAGGGAAAACCTATTCCAGTTGTTTTAAAAGTGAATAATCCTTGAGACACAAATCTGCTGCTTGACTTGGTCCTATCAGAAGAATGCTGGCCAAGGAAGGCCTATCAGCACCAGGGCACATCAGAAATCTTGCATCTCCCAGGGGAGGGGAGTGGGAGGAGGGAGAAGGTGAACTAACACTGGGCTCAGCAGAAGATAATTATGTACTTATATAATTAATATAAAAGTATAGCCCTTGCTCTGAGCCAAGGTGCTGAGTTCTAATTGCTGTACCTGTATTTAATTTTTGCTACACATTTAATGTTCTTTACAGTTCTTGTAGATGGGCACTGTTTTTGTTTATATTTTACTGATGAGGAAACCAAGAGAAGAAATGAGAGACCTTTCCCTGATTTTATGGAGCTGGGAAGTTATGTGACCAGATCTAGACAGAAGCAGGTGACTCTAGAGCACACTGTTATTTTTCACCCCTTACTTTGAAATGCTTTTAGCTTTGCAAAAAGTTTACAGAGCTAGTACTGGTATAATTTGTACCCAGCTCCCCAAGTGAACACTGTACACAACCACAGTATGGTGATCTTTTCTGAGAGGCTGACACCAACACAGTGCTGTTAAGTGATCTCGAGGCACTGTTTGGATTTGCCAGCGGTTCCTCAAGTGTCTGCTTCCTGGTTCAGGATCCAGATTCCACATCACTTTTAGCAGTGTGTCATTTGGTGCCCTGCAGTCTGGGCGAGCTCTTCAGGCTGCAAATTATGACCTTGGCCCTGTGGAAGAATCCCTGCCAGCTATTCAGGAATGGGCCTTGTTTGAAGCCTGTCATTTTCTCCTCATTAACACAGGTGAGGCAGGATTGTTACACTCACACCCACCCTATTTCTCTGGTGCTGTTGCCTCTGCAAGTCGGAGGGGACATTCTCTGAGACCTGTAAAATACGTGTCTTGCATTCTTTGGCCTCCTCATTTCTGCCTCCATCCAGGTTCATACCTATAACAAGTGCTGTGATTTGGGCCAAGTAGTCACGTTATACAATTTACATTCCAATCACTCCCGGGCAATTTCATACTTGGAATTCTGCTGTAAGAAAAATCTATGCCTTCTTCCTCTTATCTTTATTTGCCCCACTACTTACCTTGATATGGCTTGTAGATTATTTTATTCTGTGGCTCACAGTCTGTAATTATCATTGTTTGCTTGCCTGCTTACACAGTCACAGACCCAGCCACTGTGTGCTCAGGCAGGTTGGCTGCTGAGCGCTCCCCCACACAGAACTGCTCTCACCTGTGAGAGAAACTGCACTAAAGGGAGCTACACAGAACTGCTGCTGGCTCTGTTGTCCATAGGGTGCATGCAGGAGAATATAAAAGGCTTTGGTGCATTCAAAAAGATGGATGAGCTGGGATTATCACTATCCAGCATAAACAAACCCCAGCAACATCCAAAGCCAAGTTTGTACCTCAAGCCTACCAGGGGTGGACAACATCTGAACAGAGAATTTAAGGTGATGACAGCAGGCAGTTCCCCAATGAGTTAGGGAAGAGCAAGCAGCAGTGACACCTGAGCACTCCCCACAACCAACCTTGTCCCTGAGGACAGAGTTGTTCCCTCCGAAGTATTCAGAGGGTCCTGCCCTGTGCTGTCATCTCCCAAGCCCACAGTGAGCCTGAGGGACACAGAATCCAGGCCCATATACAGGAGCCCCAAAGCATGCTGAGCTTGACAACAGAGATTTCACACAGAATCACAGTGACAGCACTCCAGTGAGTGACACATCCTCTGCCCGAGCAGGAGCCTCCACCACGCCCCTCAGAGTCCTTCTCCTTTGCTTGCCGCTGAGACCTAATGGCAGACTTGTGGCCTTGGGCTTCTGCATCCTTTAAGCGTTTAAAAGAACGTGAAAAAAGGCCTAGAAACTTATCCTCTTGAAAAAAAAAAAAAAGTTGCAAAGTCATTTTATTAAATAGGATGCTTTTACCAACAACTACCATAAAAACTAAAACCAATTCAACTTGATGGTTCCAAAGGTAGCTTCAAACCAGTGACATCAATGTCACCAGGGAACTTGTGAGAAACTCATGAGCTCAGGCTTCTCTCCAGATCAGAAACTCTGGGGTGAGATCTGGATACGTGCCTCAGGGCCCCCCCAAGAAACTGAACCAATAATATATATGAAAGTATATATGTAAAATACTTTCACAGTGAATACCCACATGCCCACCATGAATATTTTATTGCAGTTATTTGAATCTTTGAATCTGATGTTGGACTCATTTCAAAGTACATTTCAAGCATCAGTAACCCCTAAACACTTAGACACACAAAGCTTTTGCTAGAGTTTGGGACATGTTCACAGTTTTTAAATGCAAAATGTATGCAGGACATGCACATGTTTTAAGCATCCAGTTTCTAAACTCTGAGCAATGAACAGGGAGTATGACAAGTTGTGACACCAGGTGACCACTGTGCAGCCTCCACTACCCTGAGGAGCAATTGATAAAAGAGTCCTCATTTCCCTCTGCAGGGTGAAGGCTGCCTCCTCAGCAGGTGAAGCTGTTGCCATGAAGCCAAAGGTAAGATCTTCAACTTCCCCAACCAGAGACACAAATACCAGAGGCCATGAACTTGAACTTTCACACTGAGAAGACACCATACCTTCTGAGACTGCATGCATAAAATAAGGGTTTTTTCTTTAATTTAGTTTTTATTGATCCCTAGAAATTGTATTGTGAAGGTAGAGTGGAACATTTTGGCTCAGGCAGACATTGTGTAATGGTCAAATCAGGGCATTTACTGTGTCCAGTTCTTACACCTCGGGGGGCAAACTATTCTCTGAGACACCTGAATCAGCAATGACCTTCTTGACCCTACTGCTCACTACCTGGTCTTTAACATTCCTGAGCCCACAACTACTGCCCCTCAAGTATTCACAGGGATGAGTGTTCACATCTGCCCATTTGCTGGTACCTGCATGGGGATGCAGAGAAGGGCAGATGCAAGACCACCCCCCCCCCGGGGAACTTGCAATTCAGGAAGGTGAAGATGCACATGATTTCTGGGTGCACTCTCTTATGGAGTGAATGCTTATGTCCTCCCAAAATGTATATATTGTACTTATATTCTCCATCACTGTGGTATTAGGACACAAGGCATAATAGCATAGTTCTGGCATTAGGGGATAATCAGGATTAGATTAGGTCATGGAAGGAGAGCCTGGGATGGACTTAGTGCCCCTAAAAGAGACATGAGAGTCCCATCCACATCCTGAGAACAGGTCACAGAAGCACACAGCAGGATACAGCCACATACAGGGCAGGAGGTGACCCCCTCAAGACACCAAGTCTGCAGGCACTTTGCTCTCAGACTTCCAGTTGTTAAGCTGTAGTTTGTAATAGTGGCCCACGCAGACTAAGATGCTCTGCAAGCTCCCCAGCAGTTGGCACTGTCAGATGTGTTTTGTTCACCTTAGCCATTCTGAACTGTATGTAACCCACATACCTATGCATTCTAAGACAGAAACAACAGAGACAGGAAACTGTTTAGAGCCAGAGGTGAGCACATTTTCTGTACTGCTTGATGTGGTTTCAGGGAGTGGCATGTAGTACAGCAGGTAATGTGTTATTTGAGTAGCCTTCCAGCCCTCTCTGCTGAAATAATATGATAGAGTAGATCATGGGTTACAGCTCACCACATGCTGAACTAGGACAGTTCCTCCATGGCCTTGTGATGGCTTCCTTTGAGCAGAGCAACTTCCTGCCCTTCTCAAGTTGAATGCAGCCTCCTGTCCTGCTCTGGCCAGAAGCTGTCAGGTGGCTTCATATGAGCACAGGCTCGGCATGCATTAGACATTGGCCATTGTTGCTGTGTTTCTGCCGCAGCCCTAGGATAATCTTGGCCTGGGTAGCTGCTGGAGCACAGAGGAGACACATGTGCCACTGGCCAGGGAATCAAGGCCTACCACACCCAACGTGGATCATCCAGCAGCAACAGCCCTGCAGACCTATGGGAATCAATTCAGGTCTTCAGAGCACCTGAGCTGCAATGAGGTTTGGTGCTCAGCACCACGGGGTCCTTGCTATTCACATCAAGTTCAGAAGACATAGTGACAGAGATTCTACATCAGGCCTGGTGGGCAAGAATTTTTACCCTGAAATAGGCTGCTGTTATCTTTCCACACAGGAGCTAGACAGGTACACCCCCACCTGGGTGAGACCACACACTCACTACTTAAAATGCAGTCTGTGAGCCTGCAACAGTGGCACCCTTGGGCCTAGTTAGAAAGACCAAATCTCAGGCCCCATCTCAGATCTTCTATGCTACTGCCTACACCTTAACCATAGCCGAGTGATTCCACAGCTCATCACCCCTTGAGACAGGAAGTCCAGCCCAGAAGGAGTAACAAGTACACGCGCACGCGCACGCACACACCATCGCATCCTTGCAAGTTTGGAAGATTAAAAACAACTGCATAATTTTCCCTCAGGCTAGTGCTTACAATTTACACACATCTACAAACACAAACATACATATACATTTTAGAAATAACACAGTACAAGCTAAGAAGACACTAAATGTAAACATTTTCAGGCAAATTTCTCATGCCTTTTTTCCCTATTTTTTTTTTTCTTTAATGCACAGCCTTTATTCTTTAAAGTAGTTTTAGGTTCGTAGAAAAATTGAGCAGAAAGTTCCCAATATTCCCTTTCCTTCTATTCAGCCCCACAGCAGTATCAACAGTTGACATTCATGGGATGCACTCATTACCATAAGCCAGTGTTGAACCCTTATTAATCACTGTCCACGCTTCCCATGAAAGCTCTCCAATTCCATGGCTAGGCCAAATGCAGAATGTCATGTATGACACCAGTACGGTGTCATGCAGACTAGTTTCATTGCCCTAAAAATCTTCTGTGCTCTAATTATGCATCCCTCGCTCCCTACTAACTTCTGGCAACCACTGCTCTTTTTACTGTCAATAGTTTTGCCCTTTCCAAAATGTCACGCAGCTAGAATCACGCAGCACGCAGCCTTTACACAGTGACTTCTTCCCCTCAGCAGTATGCACTTGTTTCCTCCACGCCTTTTTGCATCTTGATGGCTCTTTTGAATTACTAAATAATAGTCCATCATGTGTACATATGACACTTTGCTCACCTCCTGAGGGAGATTTTAATTGTTTCCAAGTTTCAGCAATTATGATTAAAGCTACTATAAGTGTTCTTGTGCAAAATTTTGTGAGGATGTAAGATTACAGCTGGACCAACAATTACTAATACTAGTAGTGTTATGAACAGTAATATTTACCAAGAAGTAATGTTCTTCAAGCACTATAGTAAAATGTTCAAGGTATTCTTTTTTTTTTTTTTTTTTTTTTTTTGTCTTTTTGAGACAGGGTCTCGCTATGCAATTCTGGTTAGCCTTGAGCTCACTTTTATAGCCCAGGCTGGTCTCGAACTTGCACCAATCCTCCTGTCTCAGCCTCCCAAGTGCTAGAATTACAGGCGTGCGCCACCACGCCCAACTTGTTCAAGGTATTCTGATGCAGCTTCTCACATGGTTTCCATTTAACAAATGAAATCAGAGTCCAAGGAACTCGCCTACAGGTGCCCAGCTAGTAACTTTGCATTTGGGAGCTTATGATTTTGAACAACTCAGTCAAGAATTTTGTTTCCTCTGGTGCTTTTGGAATGTTTGTTGGTGAGCTGTCATTACGGATTGGGACATGAAATTTATTCTTCTTTAAAGGCACAGGATGTTTGTTCCCTTCATGAGTTTCTATCTTTAATAGGTGTGTGTTTCTGCCACCAAAGGAATCCCTACAGGAATGGTCAAGATGCACCAGGGAAGCAGCTCATCAGCCTTTGCCATTAGGGAAACGCAAGCGAGAACCACAGTCAGCCTTTGAGATCTGCAGGTCACAGATTTCACGATCCGGCCATTACTGCAAATATTTTTCTAACTGCACTGACCACATGCAGACATTTTAATTTTCATCATTGTTAAACAACACCATATAACCACCATTTACACCGGAGTGGAAATGGAAGGTAATATGTGAAGTGCGCGGGAGGGCCTGAGTAGGTCAGTGCTCACACACTGCATAGTTTTCTAGAATGGGCTCCTGGGCAGTGGGTTGAGGTGCCTGTGCAGGATCCCATACCCAAGCCCTTCCCATCCTGAGGGCCAACTGTGCAACCAGCTGCCTCTTCACACTGGCTCACTGCCACAAGCCCACAGTGCAAGGCTGGGAAAGCACGCACGCATACATACACACACACTCAGCATGAGGCCATGACGGATGAGGAGACAAGCAGTGACTCCTCTCAACATCACACTGCACACACCCCCTCTGACCCTGCAGCCCTACTTCCAGGCAAACACTCCAAAGAGTTAGAAGTGGGATCTCAGTTTTACATGAACCCATGTTCAAATCAACATTTTTCACAGTACTCAAAAGGTATAAGCCACCCAAAAGTCCGTCCATGGATACACAAATAAACAAATATGGTCTACAGTCCAGTAATTTTCATCCTTGGAAAGGGAAGGCTTGGGACACAGAGGAGCTTGGTTTACACTTCTAGATGGATCTTTTGAAAAAGTCACTCAACCAAGTGAATAAAAAGGCATGGAAAGACCAAGATAATTTAGGAAGAAATTGATTTTGGGGAAATCCTTCCTTGAGGGAACCAGAAAGTAGAGACAGGCATCTTCCCTTCCCACAAATCAGGGTCTCAGCTGGGGTGAGCTAGAAGACAAACAAGGGAGCCTTGCCTGGTGGAACATGGGCTCTCTATGGCTTCATCCAATATTTCATTTTCGTGCTTCATTTTCTTCTCACGATCCCCTGTGGTTCAGCTGGGAGTTTATAGCTCAGCATAAGGTTTTTCTTGCTGCCCTGGGTCCCTCCACTGGCCTCACACTGCCCTCACAGCTTCCTCTGTGGGTACACTTGAAGAAATAAAGACTTCACTTTAAGGACACCTTCATGACCTATCAGCTGAGAGAACATCAGATATGAGAGGTGTCAAAACAGGCTAGGTTGAGTTTTGAAAAATAACCTAGGAAAAATAATTCATTTCTCTCAGGGTGAGAGGCTGTTAAAATCAACTGGTCTTTGGAAACTTGGCATTTGGACAGAAAAAGTATCTGTGAATAGGAAGTCTTAAAAAACACACTCAGACCAGCACTGTCCGAAAGATATTCTGGGATAATGCAAACATTCTGTATCTCTGTTCTCCAAGGCAGTGGCCACAAGTCAAGGGTCACTGAGCATCTGCTACATGGATAGTGTGACTGAATAGCTGGGTTTTTAATTTTATTGAACTGCAATTAATTTAAATTTAGTCACAGGTGATTTCCCATAAGCATCACAGGAAACAACACCAACGAAGTCCCAACCACAGTAGGGACCTTACACAGGTATCTGATGCCAACTGACCCAGTCTTGATGGACTTATACACAACTCATGCAAAAGTATTCCTAAAACTCCCTATAACTCACTTGAGACTATGACACATAAAACAGAGATCTGCCTCCATCTTTGATGGCAAGAGTTTCCATGATAGATTCTCCCATCTTTGTTTATAGCCAAGGGCCTAAATACAACATATACATTATGCATTTGTCCCTGAATGGAATGACATGCCCAAGTTGGTGTCTCCATAGACATATTAAGAAACACAGTAAAGAGTTAACTGCAGAATCTAGGTGGAATGTCATAGATAGGTGTCACCATGCTTACTAGATAACTTCTGAGTTAAATTCTAGAAGGTGTGACTGCCCATAGAACCCACACACTTAACTCCTTCTTATAGCCTATCCTAAAATTCCCCTGATGGTAGGTAAATGACATCTTAGGTATCAACTTCCACAACAACACCGCACAAAATACCATTTCCAAATTCAGATCTTAAGACAATAACCATTTATTTAGCTCATACATGAATGGGTCGGCAATTTAGGCTGGGTTCAGCTGGATGGCTCTTCTGGTCCCTTCAAGGCTAACTCATGTCTGATAGTTGCCTGTTGGCTATGATATCAGGAGTGGATCATGTGACACTTGTTTTCCCACCATCTATCCTCAGCACATTGGTAGAGTGGAGCCAAAAGCATAAGCAAGCAATTCCAGTTATCCAGTGCTTTTTATGCCACTGTTCACACCTACTGGTCAAAGAACATCAAATGACAACCAAAGTATCACAGTGCATGAGCACTGTGGGCAACAGAGCAGAGGGCAGACATAGGAAGAAGTGAAAATTTGGGACCATAATGCAATTAATCACTACACTTCCACTGTCAGGCACTGAGCATGTATTTATGGACAAGTCATTAAACTACACCAACTTGTGTATAAATATATTCTAAAAACCCCAGTAACTTACTTATGACTTTCAAACAGAGAACAGATCCCATTCTGCTTCTTCATCTAAAATGTATCACTGCAAGAGTGCTTGAATTTTAGGTCAAAGCCAAAGAAGGGCACAAAGACACAAGACTACCTAAAATAGAAGCTATGTTTGTCAGTCAATACCATATACACAAGCCAAACTAGTAATCTTTCTTAGGTAGCATGTGTAAGTTATGCCTGCTCATAAACTAATGAAATGCATTTCGCACATACAAAATTGACACACAAATTTTCTGATGCAAGCAATATTCTTTTTCAGGGATACTGACATTAACCAAAGCATGTTCTGGAATACTTTTAACTGTTATCAGAAACAAAGGCACATCCTTTTACTGCCCCATAACCTTCAGGATCCATACACCTACCACCACCTGAGACAGCCACAACTCAAAATGGCCTACACAGAAAAGAGAACTTTCATCTCACAGACAAGAGTTCTTGAGGCAGGACTAGAGTGGCTACCTATGGAGAAAGCTGAGAGATCAGTGAGCTATTCGAAGGTTGGCGCTTCATGTGGTTCAGTGTGTCTTCAAAGATGTCAGGTCCTTCTTTCCATCTTCCTGTGGTGCTATCTGCAGCATGTCACTGTAAGGCCAACCTGCATCTCCCCAGATTGTAAGACTGTAGCCACTCTTCAGCATATTACTTAGAATAGAAAAAAAAAATTGTTCTATGTTGTCTCTATCAGAATGACCTAGCCGGGCGTGGTGGCGCACGCTTGTAATCCCAGCACTCGGGAGGCTGAGGCAGGAGGACTGGTGCGAGTTCGAGACCAGCCTGGGCTACAAAAGTGAGCTCAGGACCAGCCTCAACTGCATAGCGAGACCCTGTCTCAAAAAGACAAAAAAAAAAAAAGAATGACCTACTTTCCAATTCATCTTGCCTTCTCCTCTATCTCATTTCACTTGTACTGGGGCCCATCTGGCTTAGGTTGGCTTAGGCTCATCAGGAGCAATTTGAGGCTGGGCTGCCATTCTTCCTTTAGCCTGGCTGCAAAAGGAGAGTGTGCGCCGTGAAGCGAACCGAGATATACGGAGGAAAGAGCAGTGAAAGCTGGACATCCTCTTTCAGGATGAAAGAGTTGAGTCATTCAACTCAGCCTCACTGGGTTAAGCCCCTGGGGATGCTAAGAAACAGTATTACAAATGATACAGAGCACGGGTTTGTTTTCGGGCTTGAGCTTCTACGTGCGCTGCAAAACCCACTCCACCTCACGTGTCCAGGGTGAGTCAAAGGTTTGTAGTACAGGTTGGCTGACCCAGTGCTCAGGACGCTGACGATAAGGCCAGCAACCAGAAGCCCAGAAAGCTGAAGACCACAACGATAAAGCCTGCCACCACCTGCTGAGTAACTAACCCAGCCTCCTAAATCACCTACTCTGAGAGGGTGGTGCTGCGTCACTTCTGCGAGATTACCTGACCTGCGCTAACGTTGCAAGGTCCGCCAACCGGGGATTCTGGGAAATGTAGTTCCAACTCAGGTAGGTTACTCCTCAAATCCACCCTACCCTTCTCAGGAGTGAAAACCTCAAGCTATACCTAGGAAGTAACTTAAAATAATGGGAGCACTGACACTTAATTCTTCTAGAAGGTCATGACCTTTTACCTTTTAAATTTTTTCCATGCACTGCTATAGACTGTGATTACTCAACCAGAACAAACTGAGGCCGACTTTCCATGTCTTTAGTTGCTCCCGTGGACCCTCAGCTGAGACACAATCTTCTGGAGCCAGTTCAGGATACACTACTGATGACCCCTTGGGAACGGCCAGATGCAATTAATCCTAAGAGTTTGGTGAGCCCTTGCATCTAACTGAACTCTACAAATCAAACGAACTGTGACCATGACAATCAGTTCCCTCCACAGTTTGGAAAGGCACATCAGTCCTCAATATGAGGTAGGCACACGGACGCCAAAGATCACTCTTTCAGACACCGTTGAACAAATGCCTATTTCAGAGTCTGTATATTTCAAGTATATTATTTAATACTGATTGCCGTATATACACAGAGGCCTCATATTGTAAGCTAAAGAGAAGTCTGTAAATATTCTTACCCAAATTATCCATTTAAAAATGAAAACTCTTGAAACTGAGAGTGGTGGCAAATGTCTGTAATCCCAGCTCTTGGGAAGCTGTAAACTGGAAGATTACTACAAGTCTGATCTAGTAGTGAGACCCTGAACACCCTGTAGACCCTTCCCTAAAAGAAGAGAGCTCTTACACAAAATCATAAGAGAATCTCAAAAATTGTTATGCTAAATGGAAGGAGGTTGACACAAAAGACTATATTGTATATACTTTCGTTTACTTGAGTCACTTTGTTAAGTTTAATTCCTTACTATCTCTAGCAGCCTGCCATGTGCTATCCCGGGCTGAACACTTTTACAAGCACATTAAAAATTCTCCTCTACTCGTTTTCTTTCAACGGCACTGTTATGGTTTAGTTGTCCCTCCAAAGCCTCATGTAGTCATTGGGTGGGGACTTCTATAGATTGAGACTTAACTCATGAGTCACTGGGATTATGTGTTTTAGTACTGATCTAGAGTTTGAGACTTGACCCATGATCCCTGGGATTAAGTATTTTAAGTACTTCTGGGATTATGGGTATAGCCTAAGGTGGACAGCCTGAGGTAGATAGCCTGAATGTAATATAAAGAGAGACAGAGACAGACTTGAGCTGTTGTTCTCTGCTCCCTGGTTGTTCCATTGCCTCTGTCACCATGGATGCTGTTCCGCCATCTTGAACTGCTGCTCTCTGCCATGTGCCACTCAGCCTTAGAGCTGGCCAAATATGGACTGAAACCTCCAGTAACTGTGAGCTAAATAAACCTTTCCTTTCTTCAGTTTGAGTATCGGGCATTTGTCACAGCAACAAGTAGAAAAGTAACTAAGACAGGCACCATATCAGTCAGTTATGACACTGTGTGCTGCCTAACAAACCAGCACAGAACCATCATAACAGCAAGTTATTATTTCTTACTTAAGCAATTAGAGTGGCCAGGGGTTTGCCCAGTGAGGCTGGGGTCAGGGAGGCTATGCTATAGGCTCCATGTATCTTACATCCTCCATGAACCACTGGCTCCCAGGACATGGTCTTTTCCATGGTGATGGTTATAACACAAGAGAGAAGACAGCCTCCACAAACAAGTACATTTGTTCACTCCTATCGGCTGTGCTAAAATGCAAAACAAATAACACAACTAGGGCAAATTAATCACAGGCCCCCCACAGCCTCCAATTCAGAAATGGAAGGTCTACCTCAAGCTGCTTTTTGGTCACAGCAAGAGATGAGGGGCAACTATTGTCCCAGAGTTCATTGATGTGAGCCTGAATCTCCTTCTGGAAACTTCTGTTTGCTTGATGGCCTCTCCTTCGCTCTACCATGCAGCAAAAAGAAATCTTGAGAGTGTAAGCAAACCATCTCAAGTGGGATTCACCTCTTCTGCTTCTCTCAAGGTAGAATTCTAAGGGGACAGTTCCAAACATCTGGCCAAGAGAAGGAATACGAGGCACTTATTTTTCTACTTTAGGAGAAGTCAATTAGAGATTCAGTTTCCTCAGTTAAATGTCACCTCTTTGCAACATCCTAAAGGGACAGCAGGCAGTGCTGTCATTAGGAAAAGTCTTTCAGAGAAGGGCGTATTGTCTAAAAAGACACAGAAAGGTCCAGAGATTAAAGGATATTCTCAGGCTGGCTGAGTTTCCCAGAGCTCTGGGTTTCTATTTTGAGCAGAGCACTGGCTTCCCTTGTAGCCTCAAGTGAGCCTTTTGAGTCTCCCTGCAACACTTTTCTACCATTTGCAAAGAGGGATAATAAGGCTTGCTGCTGGGTAATGCATATAAATTGCTCCGAGCTGCTCGGAGGAAGGTAGGCTTCTCCTAGGGGAAAGCTGTCAGCATATTTTTTTTCCCCTGATCTCCAGATATTCTCAGTATCTGGTACCCCTCATTAGAGCATCAGGCCCTTTTTTCAGAGAAGTTAGACGAAAGCCAGAATAAATGGAGCAGAGAAGATCCCTTCTCTTGCCTCTGCTGTAAAAGAGATATGGCAAGTTGAGTGATGAACGACTACTGTTCTCTACACACCAACGCTTTGTACCCTATTTTCAAATTAAGGAGCGCATTGTTGGCATGCCTGAAAGGTTAAACACTCCCACTTCAGGCAGCAACCACTAATTGGTGCTTTATCACCATTTTGGTGCAGGGAATGTCTTGTCTGCAGACTTTCCCCCTACAGAGCTGGGGAGATTGCCAGCGCATCTCAACTTTCTAAAGTTAGACCATAAATCATCCTCCTCCTTGTACAGAGGTACTGTACCCAAAAAGACTTCAACTGATTTGGAACCTTTTCAAAATGAAATGATAACATTGATATGTTTTTTAAAATTTCCCCTTTTCTGATTATACGGAGGTTTCCTCTCCCCCCCCCACTCTATTTGTTTATATTTTTTGGACACAATGCAAACAATACAATCAATTTTATTGTAAAAATAATTCAAAGTGATTACTGCATAATGTGGCCTGTGTGCCCTTACTACCAAGCTATATTTGTGCACTTACCTTTTTTTTTTTTTTTTTTTTTTTTTTTTTTTTTTTTTTTTTTTTTTTTTTTTTTTTTTTTTTTTTTTTTTTTTTTTTTTTTTTTTTTCTTTTTTGGACTGGGGATTGAACTCAGGACTTTATGCCTCCAAGTCTGGTGCTTATGTCACTGAGCTATCTCACTGGCCCTATGTACTTAGCTTTGGAAGTTCTCCAACATGGGAAGAGACTGGGTCGTAAGAATTGGCCATAGGGAGTCCTGGATGGCAAATGAAAGGTACTGTCAGTGACTTCTTGGGGAAAGCCTCTTCCCTGACTCAGAACATTTCTAATCATCTCCTCATGTTTCAGGAGGAAAAAGTTTCCTTGAGACAAGACAAAGACATCTTTGATCCTGGGTGACTGTAATTCTACCACCCATGAGAAATTGCCTGAAAAAGACTTTGCTTTTTTAAATATGTGAATGTTTGCTCTTTATTGACAAGCATGCCCAAATACTGATATATATTTAGGTATGTATTTATTTGGCACTGAAAATATCCAAACTTCCTCAATGATCCCCTCCAGAAAAGAATAAAAGTCAACTTGTAGAAAGCAATTTAAATGTCTGCCTTCCTCTAACAAGTTTGCTTTAGCCAAATTAAGACCTTGAGTTATGTGTTCCTTTTTTCCTCTTGTTCTTTTTTTCACAATGTTGATTCTGAGTCTGATCGCATTATCCACTGCAGTATCCCGAAACACACGTGTCTCCCTTCTACCAGATGTCAGTGGCTTAGATGGGGCTGAATATTTATAACAAGGCCTGCAAACTCAGTATGCACCTTATGAATAATTGCTAACAAGCTATGGAGGGGG
The DNA here is from genome assembly GCA_004027025.1 of Myocastor coypus. Classification (NCBI taxonomy): domain Eukaryota; kingdom Metazoa; phylum Chordata; class Mammalia; order Rodentia; family Myocastoridae; genus Myocastor; species Myocastor coypus. The sequence continues at coordinate 38,870 of PVJA010008571.1, read as the reverse complement.
ATGTAATGGGAAAGAAATAATCAGCTTCAACAGAACGTTGTTAGGACGACTTAGAACTTACTAGTATCCCGTGTCTTTCTGCAGAGAAGCTACCTTTAGTAAGCTGAATTTTCTGTGCTAAATTATAAGCAGGAGAAAACCATATTGGAATGATGCTTGTTGCTGATAGAATTCTCTGGAAACTTTCCAGATCCTGTGTTACAATTTGCCATTCACCACTGTAGTGTTCAGAAGGACTTCCCCTCTGATACAGACACGTTCGACTTTTGAATCCCTTGACCATGGATCCTGTCTTCCAACGCATCTGGAAGAAACATCTCTCTTCCAAGCTGTGACGCTTGATTGGAAATCATTTTGATCTTTGGAATCTGAGAAACTTATGTCTTCCAAGATGAGGATGACCTGACCTCCAGCTTCTGCTGGGACACCTGCTTCCTGCTCCTACCGGAGCAACTTCTGTCAGTCTTGTTGGATCCACCACTCAGGGACAGGGCAGGAAACGTGGGTCCAGAGTTCATGGAATTATAAGAGGGAAGGACAAAATGCTCTGCACTTCCTTCCTCATTAACATGTGATTTAAAAATCGATCTGAATACAGAATCATGATTGCTAGAGTTTGGGAGGCTGGACAGTAGGGGAGCTCCACAGGAAATGGGTGCTGACACACAACCCAGTGGCAGTAAGAGCTCTGAGGCTCTGTAACTCCATAGGGTGATTATAGTTCACAACAATTTATGATACATTTTTTTATGAAAAACTGCCGAAGAAGAGCTGCAAACACAGAGGAAAGAAAGGGAGCTAGAAATGCTGTTTTGCTTGATTTGGGCTGGCGCATACTATGCACCTGTGTGGGAATACTTCTCCTCTACTAGCAGGAGCTTCTGTCCTTTCCAAAAAATATTGGGAGGCAAAGAGAGTGAGAACCTGGAGTTCTCATGAGGCCCCAATGAGTGCACCAAATGGGTCCACTCTGGAAAAATTTTTAGTAGTTAGGGTCGCTGAGCATTTTTACTAGGTTTATCCCTAGAAGTGACAACACTGCACTATAAAGGGTATTTCTAGAAACGTAACCAAAAGAAGTACATGAATATTTTCATAGAAGACAAATATTAGAAAGTTCTCAGTCCTTCAGATTTAAGACAAAGGAAGTCAGACAAAAGGAACACATCTAGCTCGTAGGGAAGTGGTAATTTTGATTCTTGGGTGATAGTTACATGAGTGTTGTAAATTTGTTTAAAATTATATATATATATATATATATATATATATGATTTTTACATGTAATTTCCGTTTCTGGAACCTTCACAAGTGGAGCACAAGAGAACAAATGAAATTCCCATGTTTAATTTTAAAGAGGCAGAGGTTCAAGATGTTTCAAGTTGAGCTGTTGAGCAGTGCCTATTGTGCACGAATATGTCCTGCTTCAGGTGCCTGCCCCAGGGACTGTCCCACTCAGTACCACAGGGAAAAGAAGCAGTACTGGGCTCTTTGCACAGTATGACCACCCAGCCCTCCCTCTCTTCCTCTGTTCTGCTCTTTGCCTTCCTCTCCCACGCACCTCAGCTGACACAATATCGGACCCAATGGGAGGCAAAGAGAGTGAAACTTGGTCTTTCTTGCTGAAAGACCCTGATACTGATAACCAAAGATGTCTGTGGATATTGAGGAGAACACAGTGGCTGGGAAGGTGAAACAAGAACATTCCAGGTAGATGAAAAAGTCCGGGTTCTGGAATCAGATTCCAGCCCTGTGAGGTTTGGCTTTTGACTGGTGTGTAAGAGGAAACCCCCTTTTAGCTCCAAAACAGGAGTCAGAAGGGAAGGACAGGGTGTAGCTTATTCACAGAGAGAGCTGTCAATGGTTCCCAGTAAGTGTAGTCTTCTAAATTGATAAGAATTCCATTAAGGCCGTTAATTAGCTACTAACCATATGCCTTTTGTCTTTGAGTGTGCATCTTAATTCAAGATGAAATGACGTCACAGATGGGTCCTGAGATTGAACATCTATCTCTGGGCTGCTTTATTCCTTGTCTCCTTCCCCACACAGGTGACAGTTCAGAAACAGGAGTACATTTACTCAGGACCAACCATGACAGAGCTCCATCCACATAACATCCACCTCTGGAGAAGAAAGACAGGAGTGATTCATGGAGCTAAGACTACAGATGTGAGTTGTGTTTCTATGTTTCTAATTTAAGTCCACAACCCCCTGATGGAGAGACTTCCCTATATTCTTCCTGTGTGTCTGTGTGGATCAGCAAAAATGCTTTTTATTGCAAAGAAATGTCCCTCTGTGTGTGTGTGTGTGTGTGTGTGTGTGTGTGTGTGTGTGTGTGTGTGTAATTTGTCCCACACGCAAAGACATGTTCTGATACTGAAACATCTTTTAAGTGCAATATGTACATCAATAAAGGGCAGGCAAACTAGACAGAAACTGACAAGAATCCAAAGCAATCTGCATGCTCCTCCCTTGCTGGTAGAAGAGCCAGATGGTACAGGTCTCTCCCCCAAGGCATCCTGTTGTCACACACTCACAGCACAGCAGTTAGGGAACTAAGGAGTGTTTGTACCAGGCAGGTGTTTAGTTGCCAATAACAGACTCCTCTTGAGTTTGAGCAGATGGAAAGAGCCACCATCAGGAAACCAAAGGAGGCTGGCACAATGGGACAGGGCTCCCTCAGGTTGCTCTGCATTTTGGGATCCCTACAATCTGACTGCGAGTGAGGTGTTGCCACTGATAGCTCTTTGTAGGAATTTGAGGCCATCACATATTATGTGACCATCACTGATGTCCTAGGACACAGAGATTCTCAGTCCATGATGATAGGCACATCACTGGGTGACTGTTGTCCTGATCATTGCTCCTGTTGGTAAATTAAAAGCTGGTATTTCCAAGAAGGAAATCTTCCAGCTTATACATAGGCATGTGTGTTATGGTTTGTGTCTGAATGCCCTGTGCAAAGCCTCCTGCCATTATGGGGGCAGGAGTTTTGCAGAGGTGGCTGAAGCTAAAGTTCGTGACTGATTCATGGTTCAATGCTGGGATTAAGGGTGAGCATGCTACACTAGGACAGGCAGCCTGCAAATAGCATAAGGAACAGAAAGAGGCTTGCTCTCCCCTCCTCCCTGGTTGATTTTTCTGTCTTCTACCACCCTGAAGTATTGCCCAGCTACCATAATACCCTACCTTGGAGCCAGCCAACTGTGAGCTGAAACCTCTGCACATTGTGTGCTAAATAAATTTTTCCTCCTTTAACTGTGAGTATCGGTATTTTGTCTTAGCAATGAGACTAGTAACTAAGACAGTGTGGAACAAGAAAATTGATTCAACTGGGCCATCCTGCAGCCAGAGAAGAAGGGAGGAAAATGTTAAAGAAGTCAGCATCTGCACTAAGCAACTGGCTCCAACCCCAAGGCTGGAGTGCGCTTGCCAGCTCCTGATTGGGACAGTGACAGCATGCTGCAGCTGGGTGTTAACACACCTTGGCTCAAGGAATGGTAAGTCATGGTGAGGATGGCAATGCAGAGGGACCACGTTGCTGGGGCTTAGCTTGCACCAGCTATCTGTCCTCAGGGTGACTGCAGCACTGCAGATACAGGAATGGTCCCTGTGGGCCAAGTGGAGGCTATTCCCAAACCTAGGGTGGTGGCCATCTTTGCTCCCGTCCATGTTTCAGCTAAAGCAGCATCTGTTGAACTGCAGCATGGCGCTTTGAGTAAAGCTCTTTGTGGAGACGGCGTGGGCTCCGATGTCAAGAGCATGCCTGTCACAGATGTTCATCTTGGCAGCATGGTTGGCAAAAGGAAAATGATGCACCGGTGAAGACAGATGCTTCACTGCTCAGGTGACTGCCCAGCACTGCCCAGGCCAAACCAGTGTGAGCTGTGGCACTCCTTTACTGAGATTCCATGTGGCTCATTTCACTCACAGATTTACTGAGTAAAGGACCCTGCTAATCACCATTCTACTAAGAAGCTGGAAGGTCACCCGAGATCCTTAAAAGCTGGTGACACTGTCATTGGTATGACTCCTGACAAGACCATGGGTGTTAAGAACTTCTTTATCCTTCTCCAGGTCATTTTGCTATTTGTGATGTGACATAGTTGTCCTAACCATCACCAAAGTGTACACAAAAAGGTTACTGGTGCTGGCAAGGTCACCGAATCTGCCTAGATGTGTCAGGCACTAAGTGAATATTGGCCCTAATACCTGCCACTGGACACTTAGAAGAACAGTCTGAGGATTGGGTCTCCATTGGTCATTTAAGTTTAAGAGTAGAAGGATCACTGATGACAACAATGCATGGAAAACCTTTGGAAGAAAAGGAAACGTTTTTGGACCATTTGGAGTGTGTGTGTGTGTGTGTGTGTCTGTGTGTGTGTGTCTGTGTGTGTGTCTGTGTGTCTGTGTGTCTGTGTGTGTGAGCATGCATGCATGTGGCAGTTTTAAATTATGGACTTTTATGCTCAGTATTTTTTTAGTAAAACCTATATGACCAAAAATCTGTCACAGAATTTTGAGGTCACTTAGAAAAAATTAATGAAAAAAATAACTGAAGAAAAAGTGAGATCCAGTATGGCAAAGGCCAGCTAAAATTACATTTTGGATAAAGGAAGTGAAAACAACTTTTCATGTTTGTTTTCATTCCTGGGAAATGTAGATGCATTGAGAAGGAACAGTGTTGTTTATTTGTACATCGCTCTCAGGCCCAAAAGATCCAGATAAGCTCCCACAGGGAGTGCACAAAAATCTGTGGACAGCTGACATCTTTGCCTGCCTAGCACCTCTCCCAGTTTTTACCATAGTGCCTTGCTCTCCTCTGGGGTGCAGCTGTGTCCTACTCTGTATAGCCCCAAGCAGTGGGAACATGGCCCCAAGGCAGGCCAGGGCTCAGAAGCCAAATGATACAAGATAAGGAAGGAGGGAGGGAGGGAGGGAGGGAGGGAAGAAAGAAAGAAAGAAAGAAAGAAAGAAAGAAAGAAAGAAAGAAAGAAAGAAAGAAAGAAAGAAAGAAAGGAAGGAAGGAAGAAAGAAAGAAAGAAAGTCATTTGGTAGTTGCATAAAAAAGGCTGACATCAGTCCCTGCTTCTACATTTTTTTTTTTTTTTTCAGTGCCAGGGATTGAACTCAGGACCTTGCGCTTGACAGGAAGGAACTTATGCCTCTGAGCTGTCTCCCTGGACCCAGTCTCTGCTTCTGAGAGCCCCAGAGCTACCTGTTCCTGTCACTCTTGAGCCCTCATTACAAAACCATCTCATCAAGTCTGCAACCTTTCTATTTACCTTTTATAGGAACACTGTTCACATCGACCAGAGTCTGTTTCTGTTGTTTGCCACCAAAGAACACTAGAGCATGTGCTATAGGAAGAGGCTTGGTTTTCCCACTGGGGACATGTCTTGGCTGATTCTTGTTTATCAGATTATAGCTTATGGTGGGTCATCATAGTGATGGTTCCCAAGGAGTCCATGCCCTTTTACAAAGTGACATTGCTGTCACTCATCAAAGCTCTCTCTTTGAAGTGTATTTCTTTATCCTCTTGAATCTGTGGTGGCTTGGGAATTACATTAATCAATAGGGTCTGTTTGAAGTGATATTGTACAGAGCCAAGAGTCTAGGTCCTAAGAGCCCCTGAGACTGCCATGCTATGAGAAAGCCATGCCGGAGGATTGAAGGCCACTCAGGAGAACAGAGGTACCCCACACACATAGCCAGGTATATAAGAGATCATCTCACCTCTTCAGCCCCACCTAGTCATTAGAGGACCACAGCTTAAGTGAGACTGGCAGAAAAACCACCCAACTGGTGATCTCCAGAAATTTAAGGAGGCTATTGTTTTAAGCTACGATGATCTTTTTAAAAATTATTTTTATCAATATCATCATCAACAAGTTATACTTATATGCATTTATGGGGTACAAATATGTATTGCATAGATGGGGTAGGTATACATATATGGATGATCAAATTGAGCTAATTAACTTTATGGCCTTGGGTCAGCTATTGCCGGAAACGACTTCCTCTCCCAATCAACTCCAACTCTTCATCCTCTTTGATGACCATCTTGTTGCTGCTGGCCTCATGTTTGGCTTACCTTGGGGGAAGCCCCATCTAACCTTGGACAAACCAAACCCTCATCTCTTCTTTCTCTTTGGTCCAGACAGAATTGAATGATGCGATTTTCTCAATTTAGGATTATAGTGGATCTTCCATGTTAGTAGAAAAATGGTGTGACAAGGACCAACCCACAATGCCTTAGCAACACTCTGTCGCTCCACCACCATCACTGTCCTGCAGCAGTAATTTTGTGTGTAAAGCTCTAACCTCTGCCATTCAATTATAAATTCTGGCCAGCCTAGCTGTATACATGGGTCTGAGGTGGGGTGGGGATCCTCCAACTAACGCTGCACTAAGGTTCTTGTCACGACTATTTCCTCATTTTCGAAGGTAATAGTTTTAAAACATGGCACCAAAACCCTTTTGTACACTCTTCATCAAAAGTGAAGTTTTTTCCACCTCCCACCTAGGCTTTGCAGCTGACTAGATCTGTAGTGAACAGCCTAAGTAAGAAGGTGCGACTTTTAGGGGTAGACCCAAAAGGGCCATGTGACTTCTATCTGGTTTACTGAAACACCAGCTCCAGGAGCCTGAAGGAGCTTGTAGGAAATCCTGCCGTGGAGACCCAGCCATCGGCCACCTAGAAACCTTTCTGAAAGACTCAAAGATATCATGCTGAAGCGATCCATACGCACATCCATGTTTGTAGCAGCACAATGGACAATAGTTGAATCTTGGCAATGGCCTACAAGCCCAGTAACAGATGAACAGATAAAGAAAAGATATTAACACACAATGGAGTACCACTGTGCCATAAACTCCAGTCAGTTGGTGGGAAAATGGATGCACCTTGAGAGCACAGTGTTAAGTGAAATCCATCAGACATATGCTGAAGTATCCCAAGGTTTCTTTTATAAAAGAAACATAAAGTAAAAAGTAGATCTTTTGCAAAAGGGAAGGAGACTAAGGGATGGAGGAGAGAGGAAAAGGGGCCCAAAAAGAATAAAAAGACGTTGTGCACATCTACTAATGCCCACGATGAGTGCAACCATACTAACAATAATTAAAGAAAAGACTATGCTGTTGCAAAAAAAAAAAAAAAAAAACCCTCACTGAGTGCTCTGTTCCAAAGTTCAGGTCTTTCTGACCCAGGCATTGCACATGGGTGTTGGAACTGTTCTAGGTGTGGAGCTGCCCCAGCAGTGCCTCTTCTCAGGAAAGACCTTGAACTGGAAGCAGAGACTCCATGCTGGTGTAACTGACCAGCTAAGCCCATTGAGCATAATAAGCAGGTTTAAGCAGCCACACCTGCAATTGCAGACTCAAGAAGTGATGAAGGAAAATGCATTGGGTTCACTCAGGGAGGCCTCCGAGGGCACTAGCCCAGGAAGCTCAGTCCCTCTTTTGAAACATTTAGCCTGGGGCTGGGGCTGGGCTGGGGCTGGGGCTGGGGCTGGAGCTGTGCTGGGATTTGGCACTTGCAGAAGAGAGGGAGATTGGGTATTCTGCTCAGCAAAATGTTCAGTGTCCCCAACAAAGCTAGGATTGCTAAGGGTTTGCTCTGCCACAAAAGTGGCCTGGAGGGTAAGGGAAGGACCCCATTCTACTTGATATCTAGGACCCCTATCTCCAACCCATCAGATATATAACCTGGAGCCTCCAGAGAAGAACTACTTAGTACTTCAGAGGAGTGTCTGAACACTCAGGCAGCAAAACCTCAGGCAGCTCTCCTTCCATTAGAGACGATACTCATGACTTAAAAAAAAAAAAAAAAATCTGATTTTTAAAAATGACAGCTAAGACATGGTTTAGGGATTTGCAACAAGACGACAAAAAAAAGAAAGAAAAGCATTCATATAGCAAAGCTGATACCCAGGACCATGAGCTGCCATGCAAAGGTAGGCGGGTGACATGTAGCAAGAGTAATTCTGAAGGCCGTGACTTCTGGGTAATGATTCTAGTGGCCAATTATGCTGGAATGTAACTAGTTCAAATGAGGCCCAAATCCTTCCTTAGAGCACCTTGAATCTGCATGGGGCAGGGAGTACTGGGCACTGAGCCCAGGGTCTTCACAGTGAACTACATCCATAGACCTCCTTATTTTCATTCTGAGATAAGGTCTAAGTTGCGTAGGCAAGGTTTGAACTTGGGCTCTTTCTGCCTCAGTCTGACTCATAATTATTAATAGATCCTGATCCATGATGAGGAACCAGGCTGACTGAGACCCAGGTGTCCACCAGTCTCTGGCCATCACTCCCTCTTTCTTCCCACCCTGCCGGTGGGGCAGGTGCCTGGTCTTCGCCCCATGGCTGCTACCTTCAATCCCATCTCCATGACAAGTTCTTTCATGGAAGCCCCCTGGACTCAGCAAGGTGGATTTGGCTTCACTGCTGCTGCTACTGCTGAGCAGACTTTAGAATTGTCTCCGTTACTTTTCTCTTGTTGCTCGGACACAATACCCAACACTTAGAATCAAGGAAGGAAAATTTATTTAGCTTGCAGTTTGTGGAGGTTTCAGTTCATACTTGGTTGGCCCCAAGGCAGAGTGGCACATGGCAGAGGCAGCAGCTCTTGGTAGCAGAAAACAGCAAAATAGCAAGATCCAAAATGCAAAGCCGGGCGTGATAGCGCACGCCTATAATCCCAGCACTCGGGAGGCTGAGGCAGCAAGCCTCTCTGCCTTGCTTATACTGCATCAGGCCCTCTGCCCCAGGCTGAGGGCAGCTTATTTACATCCCAGCCCCATTTACATCCATAATCCCAGCAACACTCACACCCATAATCTCAGCATTGTCTCATGAACTAATCACAAACTCTAGAAGTCCACCCATGACTGCATGAGACTTTGAGGAGACAGCTAGACACAAACCATAACAAAGTCCAATGGTTTTTCTGACAAAATCCTCCACAGGCTTCCCTGTCACTAGAAAACTTGGTTCTTCAAGAATAAATATCCTAGCCGGGCATGGTGGCTCATGCCTGTAATCCCAGCACTCGGGAGGCTGAGGCAGGAGGATTGGTGCAAGTTCAAGACCAGCCTGGGCTACAAAAGTGAGCTCAAGGCCAGCCTCAACTGCATAGTGAGACCCTGTCTCAAAAA
>PVJA010008571.1:0-29616 GCA_004027025.1 Myocastor coypus | reverse complement strand
TCCACCCTAGTGGTGAGACCCTGAACACCCTGTAGACCCTTCCCTAAATAGAGAAGAAAAAAAAAACAGAATAAATATCCTTTGAATTAGTTCATTAATTTATCAATTAACTATTACATTCAGCTGCAAGGGGGAGGGAGTGCCTTTATTGTATAGGTAACTAAATAATTGCTTAGGTAAAAGGACATGTACCTTCTCAAAGGGCCAGATAAGCCCACAAACATTTAAACAAATGTACAGGGCTGTTTCAACAAAATTTTATGTGTAAAAATGGGCCACCAGTCCATAGGTGGTAGCTTATCAATTCAGATCTGCTTTTTCTCAAGTACCAGGAAGACTGCAGTGTGTGGCCATGGCAGTGCTGCAGTCTTGTGGCTAATGGTGGGTCAGCTGTAGGCACAGCAGAGCCAGATACACCACGGCAGTACCTCTTCGTCACACCTGCCAGTCGGCACTGTCCCCAATTCCTTTCCCCAGGGCTGCCTGAGCATCCTTCCCCAAGCAGCCATCCAGGAGCAAGAAGCCCGAGCTGCAAGGCCTTCACTGCCCTGCTCTGTGGCTTCCTTTCCATTAGTGCTCCTGTGTCCTTGTGACCACAGAGGTCAGCTCTGATCCAGAGACAGGGGGAACTGTAAATCCTGAACACTAGGAGATGGCAGCAGCCAGGAGCCACCTGCAATGTCTGTGGGGCTTGGGTTACAGCACGTGCCTCACACCTGGACAGCAAGAGAAGAGACAGGAAGCAGGCACCTGATGTCAGTGAAGGGCACACCACGTGACAGGTCCCTCTGGACACTTCCCAACCACCCTGGTGACTCCCAGCCTCCAGTCTCAGACTCCTCTGGAAATGGCCAGGAAAGTTTCCACTGGGAAGGTCCCTGCAGCCTGTAGGGCAGACAGAAGGCCCAAGACTACAAGCCGGGTAACAGTGCTGTGACACCCTGGGACAGAGAAGGCTAATGGTCCTGTGCCAAGAGCTAGGCTGACCCTGAGGGACCAGGTCACCCATGCCCTTCAGTCTGATATCAGGAGCCACCTGGGCTTCACTTCTGTGCCAACTGCCACCTTCCCTCAAGGTAGAGCACATTCCCAGCCCACAAAGTCAGCTCCTCCAAGGGATCTGAAATCTGTAAAGGATGAGAGCTCCTGGCACGGCCCGCAGATGCCCTGCAGAGTGGTGAAGACACACCCAGACCTTGGGACAGCTGCCTCCTCGGCAGCTCCTGCACACACCTCCTCTTCATCCATGGCCTCTGGGCCTGTGGGTCACAAGTTTTGTGGAGTACAAATCACCTATTTCAGTACAGCCTCTTTGCGGCTTCCCCTGAGACTTCCTGCTGCTCAAGAGGCCAGCTGGCCTGCATCCCAGCTGTGGACAAACTGGGAGGATAGCCTGGCGTCCCAGCAGCATCCCCCAAGGACTTTCTATGGGGAATTCATCTTCCACCAATATCCTGGCAGTGTTCCCATCTGATTTCTCACACTGTGACAACTGTTCTTCCAGCGTCAGCAGAGCATCTGGACTGTTTGCTCAGCCCATGGCAAAACCTCAGGCCTCTTCCTACTTGTTATGCAATGGCAGTGGGAAAACCAGGCAGGGTCTCCCTGGAAGACAGGGAGTGGAGTGACTCTGCCCCTGCTAGAGCCAGGAGGCACCATTCCAAGCCTGGCTTCTCCCTTCCTCCCTGTGTGCTCTCAGTACGAAATGGCACTGTGCCTCAGTGTCCCCCCCATACAATGGAGACCCCAACAGTGCTTTGTTCATAGAGTCATTGTACCCACTGAGCCTGAGAACATGGAACAAGACAGACAGCAGCTCAATGGATGACCCACCACTGCAGGGGAGCCACTTCAGTGTTAATATTATCCCTTAGTTATCACAGACTGGTCAGGCCCGCAGTCCCCCGGTGAGTGCATGGCAAAGCCTTAAATGAGAGTCAGGTGGTATGATTTGGGGCTTGCAGATCAAAACCCTCTAATAGAATTCAAGATTCTCTGGGGCTGAGACACAGATCTTCTCCAGGCTGCCGTATCTATTTAGTAGTTGTCAAACAAAGGAGGGGAACACTGAAGATAGGTGGCAACCTGAGCAGGACCGAAGTCTGCTCAAGGACATCTTCATGTAACACATTATGTTAACTTAGGCGACCTATGTTATTTCCAGGAAGGTCTTCATCACAGGAGTGAGACACCCGCAGCTACAGTGTTTATCTAGTTCACTGAAGCTGGAGCCAGGCGCTCTCAGCTGTGGCCTCGTGTTGTCCTTTGAGGCGTCAAGGCATCACCTGTCATTGCAGACCTCAGCCAGGACCAGTGACTCACAGAGGATCACTTCCTGTGAATCCACTGTCCATCTCCAAAGGGGCCTCGGCCTTGGATAGACTCACAAGTAACCTTGAAAAGCCAACTGGTTAATTTCAATACCACTTTGGAGTGGTTTCTTTTAGAGCCTGAGTATATGTTTATTTTTAAAGGTTTTCTTCTAGTTTAGCTTTAAGTTGTTCTTGCTTTTTTAGCTTACTAAAATGAATACTTAGGTTGTTCATTTTAGCGCTTGTATTCTAAGCCATTCATTTATTGCTATACATTTCCCTCTAAGCATAATTTTCACTCTATGCCACAAAATTTAATGTCATATTTTCATGGAGCTTCACACACCCTAAATCTTCAGCCAAGAACTCTTCTTTGACCCATGGATTATTTAGTCAGGTGTCCTTGAATCATCAAATATTTGAAAAATTTCCAAATATTCTTCTATTATTGATTCTAGTTTAATTTCCTTCATGATCTGAAAGCAGATTTTGTATGAATGCTATTATTTTTAATTTGTCAAGAGACATTTAATGACTCAGAATGTGGTCATCTCAGCAAATGCTCCATGCAAGCTTGAGGAGAGTGTCTCCTGTGGGTGTAGCATCCGTGAGTGTCGTTGGATCACCCCAATAGACCACACTGCTCACATCCAATTTATCTGTTCCTCTTTTCATTTCTCTCAGGTTTCACCTCATGTATTTTGACACTATTACTGGACTCTTATGTGGCCATGTCTTCTTGAAGCACCAATTGATCATCTTGCAGCATCCTTCTCTATCCACCATCATTGCATTTATTCTTGTGTCTACTATTAATACAGCTACTTCAGTTTCCTCCGTGTTTCTGTGAAATGTGTTTCTCCAGCTGTTTATGATCTTTTCTTTTTTTGGTACAGGGAATCGAACTCAGGATGTTGCTCTTGCCAAGCAGGTGCTTGTGCCACTGAGCTATATTCCTAGCCCTCTACCTCTTTACTTTCAAGCTGCCTGTCTGAGTCTTCCCATTCCAAGTGGGTTTCTTAGGGCTGAGCCCAGCTCTGTTGTGCAACTCCTGCGTAGCCCACTCAAGTGGAAGAGTGGGACACGGAAGTACAGTGGGCATCTTCCAGGAGACAGAGCTGCCATCCTAGAGTCAGAACATACATTTATCAAAGTCACCTTCAAATAATATTGTGCCACTTCCTGCATGGTACACAGAGCCTTATATCAGAGTGTCCCAGCTCCTCTCTGATGACAGCATGTCATGTGTTTCACTGAACCACGTGCCACCATCACCAACATGACAGTTACCTATAAATGCCTTTGGAGAGCAGGCAGAGCCCTTAGGCTTGTTCCCAGTCTGTACCCTGTTTGAACGGGAGAAGAGGCCTCAATTCCCTCAAATAGAAAGCTACAAATGTCCTACCCCCAGAGAGCAGGAGCCCAGGTAGACACCCACAGACATTAGACATCCTGTCACCTGTCACACAGAGCACTGTGCTGAGCAACTGCAGCCTCAGACACAGGCCATTCTGACCTCTGCCTCAGTGGAGGAGAAAATAGGTGCTTAGTGCAGGGAAGGACCTGCTGCTAGGCCAATCTGAAGTAGCAAGGCCCCTGGGTTCTTCACTGGATCCTGGTCCAAAGGATAAAAATGCTTGTACAAAGACACTATTGTGTTAACTGACAGAATTAGAATACAGACAATAAATCTAAGAAAAGCACATTAAAATTCCCCAGGCCAACAACAGTGTAGTGATCATTACATAGAAGGCATCTCATCTTAGGAAAGACACAGAGGTGTTTCAGGGTGGAGGGCATGAGATCTGTAACTCTGGGGGACGTGCCCGTGACACCCTCAAGGGTTCAGGGAAGGGGTTCCCTTAGACTTGCAGTGGTTCTCAACCTTTCTAATGCCATGACCCCGCAATACAGTTTCTCTTGTTGCGGTGACCCCATACCAAAAAATAATTTTGGTGGCTACTTCAAAACTGTAATTTCAAATAAATAACATTTTCCGATGGCTTTAGGTGACCCCTGTGTTTTGGTCGTTCAACCCCTGCCAGGGTGGTGACCCACAGGTTGAGAACCACTGGCTTAGAGGAAGAAGGAAGGGAGGAGCACAGCGCCGAAGAGTCAGATGTTAGACCTCGAAAGGAGCCTAAGTCTGCTTGGCTTGGAAGAGCAAGGCCCATTTTTTTTCAGATATTACAGTTTCCATCTAAAACGTACCCCAAAAGATTCCTATGTTCAGAAGTGGGGCTTCTGGCCAGTGACCAGGTTAGGAGGGTGTTAGTAACACAGTATTATTATTCCCAGCTAAATTGGTTGCTGGGGATGGGGCCTGGTAGAAGGTGGGGCGGGGCCTGGACACAGGGGCGAAGCTTGGAAGAGGCTTTGAAAGTGCATCTGTCTTCTGGCTCTCTGCCTCTCCTGCTTCCTTGCTGTCCTAAAGCCAAGGACTTCATCTATCCTGCCCTTCCTTTCCCCACCCTGTTTCTACCTTGGAGTCAGCCAGCCAGCCATAGACTGACACTGAGCCCAGGAGCCAACATAAGCAGGTCGCCTTTCAGTTGTGGAGGTCTTGGGTACTGCCATGAATGGCCTACGATGTGGCAAGGTTCACCCCACCACATAGCTCAGAGGACCTTCTGACCACAGAGGCCACAAAGGTACACAGCAACAGTGCATGCTGCTCACACAGGAGCTGCAGCCAATCGGAGAGGCCCCTGTTGCTGCTAAGCACTCCTCTGAGGCACGACCCCAGTCCTGTATGGGTTGGTGTGGGAAATGGCACTTGCAGCGATCCTCTGCCTGGCTCAGGGTCTCCTGCTTTCTGCCAGCAACTAGCACCTACAGCCGTCTAACTGGTTACATGGTCACAGGGGATGAAGTCCCATCCTTCGTGGCTTCTCTACTCTGTCTCTCAAGGTTGACCTGGTTAGGAGCGCTGACACGTGTATTGGGCTTAGGCTTGCTCTGGAACAGGGTTACATGCTGGAGTAAGTGCTTATTGGACCTGTAAAGACAGGCAAAATAAACCTCATAGAAGGGGACTGGAGGCCCAAGGTACGTGACAAGAATACAAGGTTCTCTCACTTATGAAGATCACAGAACAGAATTACCACTTAGGTAATACCTTGCAAATCAGAACTTTGAAAGATATTCTGAAGAGAGGGGGTCAGAAAACTAAACGTAAAAAGAAAATGGGCTGCAGATACAGCTGACATCCCAGCTAGATGCGGGCCCCCAAGAACATTCTAGAATAGATGGACAGATGGTGTGAAAGCCTGTGGAAAAGAACACAGCAATCATTGGAAGCCAGATTAGTTCATAAATAACAGCTCATGCCATACTAATATTTTTTGACAGGATCATTAGGTTAATCACCAAAATGCTGTGAAAATAGTATAGTTTGATTTCAGCAGGACTGGGCATCACAGGAAGGAGAAATGTGGGCTGAATGAGAAGATAAGTAATGCAGCTGCTGATCTGAGATTTCTAATGAAGGACCAACAACCCCACACACATATACACACACCTTGTGCTGTGTTTAGCCAACAGTGAAAGATGGAGAAAAGCTGGGGCTGGAGTGACAGCTCAGTCATCTAAGCACCTGCCTGGCAGGCACAAGGTCCCAAGTTCAATCCCTGGTACCAGATGCTATGCCGGCCCCAGAATTCTGGACATCCCATGCTGGCCCCTGAAAGCAGGCATGGAGGCACACACCAGTAATCCCAGCACTGGGGAGGCTGAAACAGGAGGATCACTACACAGCAAGAACCCGTATCAAAAGAATTAAAATAAAAAGGAGAAAAGCTGTCCAAGAATGACACATACTGGGATGGATAGCAATGTCACACTGAAACAGTTCAACAAGACAAACTAGGCCAAGCCCACCAGGAAGACTAGGAAGGGGAAGGGTTACATGAAGTGAACCTGGGGCATCCCCTGCCTGCAGGCTATGGAGCAGTGCCATGAACACTGCGCACACACCTTCTGGGCATGCTCTCGAGTGCCCTGCGTGGCAGGTGATAGCCCCTCCAGATGGGTGAGCAAGTGGAAGCTCAGAAGGATGAGTGAGTAAACTGTCCCAAGGCCATGAAGCAGTTCAACAGCATGGCCAGCATTCAGTCCAAGTCTGAACAAGCTGCTGACCTGCTGGGACCATGACACCACTGTCCTTGTCCATGGTCACACCACACAGGGAGAGCTGCTTCCAGTACCTGTCACACTTGGATGACAACCTGTTGAGCAAGTCGGTCAGTCAGCCTGAAGCAGAGGTAAGGGGAACAGGACAATGCCAAAAGATGTTAGCAGGACTGGCCACACCTGCGTGGTCCAGTGTCACCTCACTGTCAAGGCCCTGCTTGTCCCTGCCCCTCCCTGTGCCTTCTCTCTCCCCAAATCCAGGTCTGCCAAGCTCCCAGTGGTTATCCAGATGTCACTTTTCACATACTTTGAGGCAGCTGTACCTGTCACTTCCTCCTTCGCCTCCTGCTGTCACCTGGCTACCTCTGCCCCCTAGGGGACCACCAGTGTCCCTTGCTGCAAGTGGCTCCTTGTCAGACTGCTCCAGTCTCTTGCTGTCAGTTCCACTGAGCCTTTAATTCACAAAACCTTGCCGAGGAGGGAAGAACCTCAAAAACAAGCTATTTTAAGGCCCCTAGAAATAGTAGCTATATTGCACAAGCTATCAATTTAGATTTAAAATCTAAAGTACCATCACTAATAGATAATTTCATAACGCCAGCTTAAGGTTGGCTTTTAGGATCACCAAAAATTGAATACCCTGTTGCCTGAACCCCAGGAAAGGATAAAAACATCATTTCACCCTCTTTTTTTTTTTTTTTTTTTTTTTTTCCATAGGGTCTTGCTATGTAGTTCAGCCAAGCCTTGAACTCACATCATAATCCAGGCTAGCCTCAAACTCACAGCAATCCTCCTGCCTCAGCCTCCCGGGTGCTGGGATTCAGGCATGCACCACCACACTGGGTTCACTCTCATTTTCTAATACAACCAAGTGCAGCTTCCATGAGTTCTGAGATTCTTTAACTCTTTCAAAGGGTTTGAGGCAGCCATAAATTGCAAATGAAGAACTCCATGAGTGCCTGGTTGAAAAATGGGCAGAAAATGAACAATTAATGATAGAAAACATTGTCTCTTTAGCTTGAAGCTACTAATAAGACAGAGGAAATGCAGCGTTGGTGGAAGCATTTGTTCTTTACATTGCAATCAGTGAAACACCACCCTCTCCATGCACCAGCTGGTGTCCATCTATGGCCAGGCCAGCCCGGTAGAGAGACGCCCTCCCTGGACCACCAGCCTGGAGCCCAGGCGCAGGAGATGCCTTTATTTGGTCTATGTTTTGTGTGGCCACAGAGCCTGGTCTCCTATAAAGTAAACTGGGAAAGGCAAGATTAAGCGGAGCCTGCTCTCCAACCATCAGCACAATGGTCTGTTTTAAGTGCTGGGCCTAAACACAGCCAAGGCTTCTGAGAAAAGCCATACATGGTAGGGCTCTCCTCTCCTGTCCTGTTCAAATGATCTTTTACTGGACAATAAACAGCAAGCTTTATAAATAAGCTGAATCAGGAGGCAGAGACATTGGGAAGGATGTAAAGAAGGCACATTTTATAGTCTGCGAGCAGAACCCAGACTAATTTTAGCCATATTCCCACAGTAACCATCAAGAATGACCTGCAAAAGGAGGTCACAGCAGGATGGAAATTCCCCTTGCTTTTGCAGCCACCTCAGTGTTCTGAGATCCCCTCTAACCCTGGGGAGCCAAGCTGGGGGGGTTCTCCTTGATGTTTACCTGATCCTACAAGTTGAAAGCGACCTTCAGAGTGACTTCAATCCAGCGCCACCAAAGTAGTGAGCATTTGCTAACACTTACCATGTTCCCTGGATACTCCAAGGGAGGATTTTTAAACTAATTAATTACAAAAGACCTCCTTTTACAAAAGAAAGTGCCAAAGTTGTGCACCTTGAGCTCCCAGCACAAACATTAGAAGGAAGTGAGTCAATGCAAATCACAGCCACTGCTTCTGCTGTTGCTTCTGACTCTTTCTCTCTTCTACATTTTCAAATATTCAGAAATATTCTCCATAAGCTAAAGAGCTCCAGCTCTCTGAGCTCTCCCTTGCTAGGGCTCCACTTGGCCCCGGGCTGCTACCCACACTGCGGTTGGTTTGCATTTCATTAAAACGGGATCCAGGAACAGGGCTGTGGGCGATGAGACATGGGTCTCCCTCCACCATACAAGCATCCAGCACAGTACTCATTGCTATGCAGTCCCTATCACTCCTGACAGGGACAGGCTGCAGTTGCTCAGTAGGCATAACTGGTAACAATAAAACGTGGTAGCAGAAAGTAGGGCAGATCTACTCAGTGAGTCCCAACGCTAGAGCTTTGAAAAGGTTCAAGTAACTTGAAAGTGAGTTTGAATTCACTCTGGAACCTGAGTTACTTATTAGGTAACTTAGACAGGAGAGCATCCTGGGCTCCAGTTCTAGGGATGAGGGAGCTAATCTAGATCTGCACTGGATGTGATACCTTCAAACCAGGGGATTCAAACTATGATCAATTACACAGGATGCCTGCGCTGGCTCAGACAAAGCAATCCGGGAAATCTCCTTCCAACTCTATATGCAAAGCATTTGTGTTCTCTAGGGGTGAGAGCAGTACTAGAGGTTGAATTCAAGACCTGCACACTGAGTTATACCCCTAGTCCTCTTTATTCACTCACTCATTCACTCACTCATTCATTCAACAACTGGATCTAAGTTGCCGAGTTGCCCAGGATGGACTCAAACTTATAATCCTCCTGCCTCAGTCTCCCAAAGGGCTAGGATTAGAGACATATGCCACCAAATCAGCTGTCTCAAGTATTAGAGTATGTACTGACAACATCATTTGAGATTGTTCTCACACTTTCTAGTATGTTTTCATGTGAAGTACACTGCTGGGTCAGCCTAGGGGGACTCAAGTCATTGTAAAGGCCATCGTTAGGCAGCATCAGTTACTCAGATGACAGAGATGTCTCCTGTTAGGCAAACATTTCAAGATAAGGACAACTCTATTGATATCTTAATATATAATGTCCCACTGTTGAAAGTGGTGCTAGCAGATGAACATTGACCTGAAAAACGACTTCAGCAGTCCAGGGGCCTCACTCACACACCGGGCCTGCTGGCTGGCATGCATGCCCAGCTTGAGCTCGGGGGAAGGGCGCACACACAGCGGGCATGGGCCACCTTCCTCTAGCCTAATGACAAAGCTTGGCAACCACACTTGGTCTCAGCAGAAATGGCCCAGTTATTCTGAAGCTGGATTCCTTTCCCAGCGGCATGGCCCCTTTCTGTCACCACTTCCAAGTAATGACAGTCTGGAGGCATAAACTGCTCTAAACAAGTTCACACAGAAGCAGAGACTGTGGGCCAGGCACAGATAGGCTCTTACAAGCTAGCTCTCCACGATGAAGTGTGGCTATGCTTGGAGCAGAGTCGGACAGCCCACAGGTCTACAGACCACCCCAACAGAAGCACAGCAGAATGTTTGGTAATAAAGTGGTTTCTTTTTTTTTGAGACAGGGTCTCACTGTGCAGTTCAGGCTGGCCTTGAGCTCACTTTTGTAGCCCAGGCTGGTCTCGAACTCACACTGATCCTCCTGCCTCAGCCTCCTGAGTGCTGGGATTACAGGAGTGAGCCACCACGCCCGGCAATAAAGTGGTTTCTTGAGATTCAGGGTTTTATTATTTATTTTTAGAAAAAAAAGGGAACATTTACAAGACACAAACAAAGGTCTCACGTGACACAGGACTGCTGAGGATCGCCCTCTGCACACCTGCCATGACCTACGGGCAACGCGGATGTGCTGGAGGCCATCATGAATGCGCAGGGCACACCACAAGGGACACGATGATGGGTGATGCTGGGCTGGTCGGTTCCAAAAGCAGGCCACGACACACAACAAACCAAGGCAGCCTTCTGTGGGGAGCCAGAGAGCCCCCAACACACGCCCCACCCCATCTGATTACAGCAGCTGTGGGAAATGTGGAGTCCTTTGGTGCTTCTATGGGGCTACTCGGGCACACAGGTTCTGACTTCTGTCTTTTCGTGTTCCAGTCCTTAGAGCAGGGTAGGTGCTCAGTTTCTGGAGTTCTTCAGGATCCAGTTCTGCCCAATGACAATGCACTAGAAGCAACAAAAAGATTATTAAGAAGCTTTCCAACATCTTCCATCATATCCGACTCACATAGGATATAAGCATTAAAAAAACAACCCAAAGTATCCCCTTCATCTCACACAAGGACACCAGCTGACTGCATTTCAATTCATTATGCAAAATCTGTCATGTGGCCATGTATAACCCCCAGCACCTGCTAAAGAGTCTCCAATTCATTTCACTCCACACTGTGAGCTCAAAAAGACACCAAACAGGGAAAGCAAAGGGATAGACCCTAAAGTGAATGCTTATTCCTGGGATTTTTCATCTACTCAGAGGATAGCTGCTTCTTGGTTTAAAATGTTCAAGTGTCTCCTATTTCCCTTTGTGATATTGAGGCTACAACAAAAACCAGTTGACAGTGTCACGAGGTGGGATGAGGGTGGCTGTCATCCAGGAGTCCCAAGGCCCAACACAGCAGCTCTGTCTGAACACATACAAACCCTACCTGGGCAGACTTTAGTTAAAGCCAAAACCTCCTTTTTCCCCTGAACAGACCCCAGGACCAAGGGGCATGCATTTAGGAACTCTCGGCCTGTGGCCCCTGCACCACCAGAATGCCTTCCCTGACCAGACCCCAGGAAGAGCAGGCATGTAGGTAGGAACTCTCAGCCTGTAGCCCCTGTGCCACAGGAACTTCCTCCCCATCCAGAAGAAGTTCCCAGCCCTGCCATGTGCTGTGGAACCCTGCAGCAAAATTCCCTGCAGAGAAGCTGTGGTTCAGACCCTACCAGCTAATCCATGAGTTGAACATCTGGCCAGAGGAGTACAGCCAGCTCACTTCCATGAGGTGCAGCAGGAAGAAGCTGAGCACAGCAGCCAGACCCAGCCAGGCACATCTGGACAAGATCTAACTTGGTAGATCCAGACCCAAATTTTCAGTAGGTGCTAATGGCATAACTTCACCAAAGTTCTACACCAAAGGTCAGAGGAAACTGCTATACAAAATGACAAAGGGAAGGAACAAGATGCAACCTCAGACCCCGAATCCACCCAGAACAAATGCAGGAGACACTAGCATAGAAGAAAATGGGAATCACACAGCTGAAATCTCTGAATTAATAGCAGCTGAAGTAAACAAACAAATGCAGAAATGTATAGAGGGAGTCAGATCACAAATAACCTCTGAACTAAAAAAAGAAAGCATAAATATAATGAATGACTTAATAAATGCTTCTAAGGAAGATACTGATAAAGAATTAGAGAAGAATAGGAAAATGATGGTATCCTTGAATAAGAAATATAAGAAATAGATCACATGAAGCAGTTTCAAAGAGATACCGAAAAATAATATCTCAATGACAAGTTGACAATACTGTATGAATGAAAGTGAAGACAGAGTTTCAGATCTTGAAGACACAGTTGCAGCTAGTGAAAAGGTAAGACAGAATCTCTTAAAAACAACTAGGATGCAGGAAAAAATAATTCAAGATGATGCAAGATGATGCAAAGAAGACTGACATGAAACTAATAGGCATCAATGAGAAAGAAGGAGCCAATACAAATGATATGAAAAGAATATGGGCAGAAGTAATAGCAAAAAGCTTCCCAAATATGAGAAAACAATCTGGCAGTTAGGTAACTGAAGAATACAGAACTCCAAATAGCATTAACCCAACTAAAAACACATCCAGACATATAACAGTCAAGACCCCAGAAATCCAGCAGAAGAATAATATACTAAAAGCCACTGGAGAAAACAAACATCACATTTAAAGGAAAACCCATCATAGCCGGGCGTGGTGGCGCACGCCTGTAATCCCAGCACTCGGGAGGCTGAGGCAGGAGGATCGGTGCGAGTTCGAGACCAGCCTGGGCTACAAAAGTGAGCTCAGGACCAGCCTCAACTGCATAGTGAGACCCTGTCTCAAAAAAAGGCAAAAATAAATAAATAAATGAATAAATAAAAATAAAGGAAAACCCATCAGAATAATGAAAGATTTCTCTTCACAAACCATGAAGTCAAGAAGAGCATGGAGCAGAGTACTTCAAGTCCTCCATGAAAACAAATTCCAACCCAGACTTCTATGCCCTGCAAAACTCTATTTTAAGTATGAAGGAGAAATGAAATACTTCCATGACAAAGAACAACTAAAGAATTTCATGATGTCAAAGCCAGCCTCGCACAGACTATGAAAAACTATTTTAGAAAGGGACCTAAATGACCCAAATTCCACAAATGAGAACAAAAAGAACCCAGCAAATAAGGCAACCAATTAAACACAGGAAAAAAAGAGCTAAACAATAGAAGGTAAAAAAAAAAAATGTCAATCATAAGTCAATACATTTCAGTTATAACCATCAATGTAAATGGAATTAATTCTCCAATTAAAAGAAATAAACTGGCACTACGCATTGGGAAGCAAAATCTAACAATATGCTATATACAAGAAATACTTACTCATAGAGAAATTCATAGGCTAAAAGTCAAAGGATAGAAAACAATACTACATGCTCCAGCACCTCAGAAATATGCAGCGGTAGCAATCCCATTTGCAGACAGTCTGAACTTCAAACCAAGATTGATAAAATGAAATAAAGAAGGCCACCACATACTGGTTAGGGGAAAAATTCAAGATGAAGAGCTGACTCTCTTTTTTTTTTTTGTCTTTTTGAGACAGGGTCTCGCTATGCAGTTGAGGCTGGTCCTGAGCTCACTTTTGTAGCCCAGGCTGGTCTCGAACTTGCACCAATCCTCCTGCCTCAGCCTCCCGAGTGCTGGGATTACAGGCGTGAGCCACCACGCCCGGCTTGACTCTCTTAAATATGTATGCACCCAACACAGGAGCACGAAGTTATATAAGACAAATCTTAATGGACATGAAAAATCTAATATCCAACACTACAATCTTCACAGGAGACCTTAACACCACTTTATCCCAAAAAGATAGGTCAAGCAGACAAAAAATTAGCAAAGAAGTCATAGATTTAAATGAGAACTTGGAAGAGCTAGACTTAGTGGACATATACAGACTATTCTACCCAATCACTTCTGAATACACAATTTTCTCAGCTGCACATGGGACATTTCTAAAAAAAAAAAAAAAAAAACATATCAGTCCATAGATCATGCTTAAGTATATGCAAGAAAACAGAAATTATCCATGCATATTATCTGACCACACTGGAAGTGAATGACAAAAGAAACTACAAGAACCAAATAAATATGTGAAAATTAAACAACATCCTTCTCAGCAACCAGTGGGCTACAGATGAAATTAAATAATATCTACATTATAATGAAAATTCAAGCACAACCTACCAGAATTTATGGGATGCAATGAAAGCAGCTATTAGACGGAAATTTATAGCTCTGAACTCACACATTAAGAAAACAGAATGGGGGGGGCTCTACATGAGTGAGAGTGGGGGGGTACAGAGAGATAGCTCCGTGGCACAAGTGCTTGCCTGGAAAGTGCAAGGTCATGAGTTTGAACCATGATCCTGAAAAAAAAAAAAAAAGAATGAAAACAAGCACTCTAATGCTGCACCTAAGTCATCTAGAAAAGGAGGAATAAGCCAAACATAAAGCCCAAAGACAGAAGGAAATTACAAAAATTAGAGCAGAAATTAATTCAATTAAGAAACTGAGATGAAGAAAACAATACAAAGAATTAATGAATCAGAAAGTTGGTTCTTTGAAAGATTAAATAAAATCAATAAAACTCTAGCTAACCCCATCAAAAAGAGGAAGGAAAAAACCCAAATTCAAGCAATAAGGAATGAAAAGGGTGAAATTACCACAGACCCAGTCGAGGTTCAGAAGATCATTAATAGCTACTTTGAGAATGTTTATTCTCACAGAATTGAAGACACAGATGAAATGGACAGATTCCTAAAAAAGTACAATTTACCAAAATTGAATGAAGAAGATATAAGAACTCTCTATAAGCCAATAACAGCCAATGAAATACAAAATGTAATAAAAGGCCGACCGACAAAGGAAATTGCAGGTCCTGATGGATTCACTGCTGAATTCTACAAGAAAGTCACAGAAGACATAATCCCAATACTTCTCAAACTCCTCACTGAAATTAAAAAGGAAGCGTCCTCCCAAAATCATCCCTAGAGGTAAGTATTATACTGATACCAAAACCAGAGAAAGATATAATTTAAAAAAGAGAACGACAGGCCAATCTCTCTCATGAACATAGATGGAAAAATCCTCAATAAAATCCTCACAAATATAACACAACAAATCATTAAGAAGATTATAGACTATGATCAGGCAGGATTCATCCCAGGGACGCAAGAGTGGTTTAATATATGCAAATCTATAAATGTAACACACTATATCAATAGAATCAAAACCAAAAATCACATGATCATATCAATTGATGCAGAAAAGGCTTTTGACAAGGCCCAACACGCATTCATGTTCAAAGTCCTACAGAAAACTAGGATAGAGGGCCTCCACCTCAATCCGATAAAAGCCATCTAAGACAGTCCAACAGCTAACATAATTCTAAATGGGGAAAAACTGAAGTCTTTTACTCTCAGATCTGGTACAAGACAAGGATGTCCTCTATTGCCACTCCTATTCAATATAGTTCTGGAATCACTAGCTATAGCCATTAAAAAAGGGAGAGAAATAAAAGTAATAAGAATAGGTAAAGAAGAAGTTAAACTATCATTATTTGCAGATGACATGACAATCTACTTGGAAGACCCAAAAAAAAAACTCCAAGAAGCTACTAGAATTAACACAAAGTCAGTAGCATTGCAGGATACAAAAGTCAACACACGAAAGTCAATAGCATTCTTCTACACAGATAATGAACACATTGACAGAGAAATTAGAGAACAATACCTTTTACAATAAGCACCACAGAATATGAAATACTTAGGAATTAATCTAACAAAAGAAGTAAAAGATCTATTCAATGAAAACTACAGTACTCTGAAAAAAGAGATCCTAGAGGATTTCACAAAATGGAAAGATATTACCTGCTCCTGGATAGGAAGAACTAACATTGTGAAAATGGCCATACTCTCTAAATTGTTATACAGTTTCAATGCAATCCCTATCAAAATACCATCAACATACCTCATGGGCCTGGAGAAATCATTCCTAAAATTTATCTGGAAGCAGAAAGGACATAGAATAGCAAAGACAATCCTGGGCAACAAAGATAAGGCAGGAAACATTACAATTCCTGACCTAAAATTATACTACAGAGCCACAGTGATAAAATCAGCATGGCATTGGAAAAAAAAAAAAAAAAAACAGGCCTGAGGATCAATGGAATAGATTAGAAGAATCACAAGCAAATACAAACACACTCAGCCACCTTGTTTTTGACAAAGGGGCCAAATATGTTTACTGGAGGAAAGATAGCCTTTTTAACAAATGGTGCAGGAAAAATTGGCTCTCTACATGATGAAAACTAAAACTTGACTCAGGTCTATCGCCATGCATTAAACTAAAGTCAAAACTGATTAAGATCTCAATATTAAAACAGAAACGCTAAATCTCCTGGAAGAGAAAGTAGGAGGAAATCTTGAAGACATTGGGGTAGGTAAGGAGTTCATGGACAAAAATCAAAATGCACGTTTAACACTTGAAAGAAGTAACAACTGTGACATCCTGTCTCTGAGAAGTTTTTGCTCATCAAAAGAAATTACCAATAGAGTTAAAAGATACCCCATAAATTTTGAAAAAAAAAAATAGCTAATAAGTACTCAGACAAAGGTCTTCTATCTAGAATTTATAAAGAACTAAAAAACATTAAGGCCCCCAAATTCAAGACCCAATCCAGAAATGGGCATCCAAGATGAACACACACTTCTCAGAAGAAGAAATACTAGAAGCTTATAAATACATGCAGAAATGCTCCACATCGCTAGCCACCCATGAAATTCAAATTAAAACAACACTTAGATACCATCTCACCCGAGAAAGAATGGCTATCATAAAAAAAATCAACCAACAACAAATGTTGGAGAGACTGGAGGAAAAAAAAAAAAACCCTTCTCCACTGCTGGTGGGAATGCAGACTGGTGCAACCATTATGGAAAGCAGTGTGGAGATTCCTTTAAAAACTAGGACTGGAAATTCCATACAATCCAGCTATCCCCCTACTGAGAATTTTCCCAGAAGAACTGAAAGCATCATATCATAGTGATGTTTGTCCACTTATGTTCATAGCCACACAATTTGTAATAGTCAAATCTTGAAAACAACCAAAATTCCCATCATCTGAAAAATGGTTGAAAAAGATGTGGTGTTTTTACACAATGAAATATTACTCAGCTATAAAGAATGATAAACTGGAAGACTTCATATATAAGTGAATGTACCTTCAAGATATACTCATAAGTGAAGTAAACCAGACCTACATGTGTAAATATCGCATAATCTCCGCAGTGTAAGAACACAAAAGAAGAAATAAAAATGGAGAGGTATAACACAGCTGGATGGAAATCAGAACTTAAGGATTAAACAAAGAAGAGACAGCAAGTGAAAAAGTTAGGAAACTTGGTAGGGGCAAACCCATGCACTTATATACACAGGATGAATTAGACAATAGTCCTGAGAATCTCCAACAGGTTTTTGACACCAAGAATAGCAATGTATAACACTAAAACCATGCTTAGAATGCCTGTCATTCTGGTCTTGTAGATGTGTGCTGCTTCTAATGTAATTTCAATTATTGCTATATGCTCTCTCAAGTAAATGTTCATTTTAAAAGAAAAAAAAAGGATAATAAAAGAGAATAAGAGACAAGGAAAAATGTCATACGATTAACCTACTACAATTTTGTATATGCTTGGATTTCTAAATGTCTGTAAAAATGTAAATTTTTTAACCATGTTCTATAGGGATCCGTTAGAATATCAATGATTGATGGAAAATATCAACTCCATGTTAAGTCTAAGATGTCTGATATTCAGAAAGACAGTGATGTTAAGCTCAAGTACCTATGCTGTAGAGTAATAGTATCACGAAGCTTCTCTTCTGGAGGGTTAAGAATGTAAGTTTACAGACCAAAAATTAGAGAAAAAGAAGAGCTACAAAGATTGCCAATATTTTGGCCCTAGCCCTTCAAGGTCATTGAGGACTCAGGACATAAGAGAATCTATACTGTAACATCCTATAACTCAGTGGTGTCCTAAATTTTCTGTTCAAAGAGATTATGGAGCTACAGAGGAAAGGAATCTATGATGTAGTGTGCCTAAGGAGAGTCACCTAGGGAGAAAACATTCTCTCAGGCTCTAACACAGAGCTAACTGTTCAAGCAATAGCCGTGACTCATCCAGACAGCCGAGACTGACAAAAGTTCTACAAAATTCTGTACATGGTTTTAAGGCAAATCCTGAGGGGACTCGACTGACCTTGTCAGATATGAAAATTACATGTTTTGTTACATAGGTCTTGCTTTAACTTGGCCTTAACCACTCAGCAGAAAATTTTAACCATGAGGCATAAAAAGTAAAGCCAGATTAGTATGCTGAGCTGTAAAAGGCTGAAGTCAACAGCTTCTGACATTACCAGTTCTGCTGATAACCCACTACTTTTATGGAATACTGGACTATGTATACAGCTACTTTCTCTTAGTTCAGTGACAAGAAGTATTTGTAGCAATAGTGTTTAGAAAAGTTATCATGTCTGCACCTTGTACTCGGAACAACTACTATGAAGACAATATGCATTGTATTTACTATTGTGGCTGTCCTACTAACATGTTTTGAAACTGTCTCTTTGTTATTTCCTATTAAAAGTAAGGGGGAAAAAAAGCCAAAACTTCTGATGATGGCAGAGACCCCCATGGTGATGTCACTCCCATGAGGGTGCTTCCTGATGCTTTAACACTGGCTGTGCACAGTGCTGCTTCTCTGCCCAGAGTGGTAGGAAAGGCCAGCTGGAGCAACACCGCATCTCTGAGACCATTCAAGGAACTGACCCACCACAACACACCCAACTCCATCCCCTTCCAAAACATCCTCCATGACTCCCTGCACACCTTCTCAAGAGGCATCTGAGATACCTGCAAGTGGACAGCAGACAGAGTCATGGCTGTGGACAAATTACCTTTCTGCCAAATTACTTTTCTGACATTACCAGTTCTGCTGATAACCCACTACTCTTATGCCAAATGAAACATCCCACTTGCTCCTGTATTATACAGAAGATGTTGGTTCAAACTTAAGAATATGAGTCCTACCAATACCTCTGCCCACCTATAACACCAACAAACCAAATTCTGAATATTTATCCTGCATTTGCCTAGGGGAACCTACCTTAGTAACACAAACTAAAATCTTTGTCAGGCATACTGGTGCACCCCTGCAATCCTAGCACTCGGGAGGCTGAGGCAGGGGGATCACTGCAAGTTCAAGCACAACTAGGTGACAAAGTGAGCCCCACGCCAGTATGAACTACACAGTGAGACCCCATCTCAAAAAATCACACAAAGTAAACAAATAAATTTTTAAAAATCTTTACTTCTGAAGACAAGATGAGCTTCACAATCCTTCTTTAATGTATTTTTTAATTATTTACATTTATTTCCACCATATATTCTATAATACTCTATAGTCTTAATGCTTTGGGATAATGAATTTATGTTTCAAATGTCAATGTACAGATGGAAATTATAAAGTTAAGAAGAATGAATTACTTACAAAAATATTCATGACATTCTGTTAAATGAATAGGGTGACAGATGTACAGTATGTCCTAAACTATGTAAAAGTAGATGAAGAATCCCAGAATTATATGCTTAGAAAAGATATTATAAAAGCATTATGCTAATAGAGCCAGGGAGATAGCTCAGGGGCACAAGTGCCTGCCTGGCACGTGTAAGGTCCTGAGTTTGATCCCTGGTTCCGGGGGGAGGACATTATGCTAACAATGATTACTTAGAACGATGGACATCCAACCATATTTATTTTCTTCTCTTAGCATTTTGGCATTTTTGAAATCTTCTATAGGTAAATACTAATTCTGTAATTTAAAAGTGTCTTACACATACTCCCAAAATTGTTTGACAGATTCAATGCAATCCCAACAAAAACATAAGTATACTTCACAGAGCCAGAGAAAATTTCCCTCAAATTCATCGGGAACCATAAGAGACCCAGAATATCAAAAGCAATACTGGAAAACAAAGGAAAGACAGGAGGTATCACAATCACTGACCTGAAATTATATTATAAAGCTACTGTGATAAAATCAGCATGGTACTGACATAAAGACAGACGTGAGATTCAGTGGAACAGATTAGAAGATGCAGACATAATGGCAAACACATTAAGCCACAAGGGGTCAAACAGGTTCACTGATAGAAAGAGAGCCTCTTTAATAAATGTTGCTGGAAACAGGGCGTGGTGGCGCACGCCTGTAATCCCAGCACTTAGGAGGCTGAGGCAGGAGGATCACTGTGAGTTTGAGACCAGCCTGGGCTACAAAAGTGAGCTCAAGGCCAGCCTGAACTGCATAGTGAGACCTTGCCTCAAAAAGACAAAAAAAAACTAGACCCATACCTATCATCATGCACAAAACTACAGTCAAATGAACCAAAGATCTAAATATTAAAACAAAAACTCTAAATCTTCTAGAAGAAAATGTAGATAGAAATCCTAAAGCTAGGGGTAGGTAAAGAGTTCATGAACAAAAGCCAAACTACATAGAAATACTTTAAATAATTAACAACTGGGATCACATTTTTTTTTTAAAGTTTCTGCACCTCAAACCAAATTTCCAACAGAGTAAAAAGAAAACACACAAACTGGAGGGAAAAAATTGCAGCTGACTGACCCTCTGACAAAGGACTTCTACCTAGAAAATATAAAGCATCAAAAAAAAATAAAATAAAATAAAATTAAAAAAAAGAAAATATAAAGCATCAGGAAAAAAAAATCAGGCCCCTCAAATTCAAAGACCCAACCCAAAAATAGGCATCTGGGGTGAATATACACTTTTCAGAGGAAGAAATATAAAT
Organism: Myocastor coypus; assembly: GCA_004027025.1. NCBI lineage: Eukaryota > Metazoa > Chordata > Mammalia > Rodentia > Myocastoridae > Myocastor > Myocastor coypus. The sequence continues at coordinate 9,151 of PVJA010008571.1, read as the reverse complement.
GGCAAGTAAATATATGAAAAGATGTCCAACATCATTGGTCATTCAAGAAATGCAAATTAAACAACACTGAGATTCTATCTCATCCCAGAAAGAATGGCTAACATCAAGAAGTCAACAATAACAAACGCTGGGGTGGAGGGCTATGGAGAAAAAGGAACCCTTCTCCACTGCTGGTGAGAGTGCAGACTGGTACAACAATACAGAAATCAGTACGGAGATTCCTTAAAAAACTAGAATTGGAGATCCCATTCAAACCACTATTTCCCTCCTGGATATTTTTCCAAAGAACTGAAAGCATCATACCACAGATACAGGTGCATCCATATTTATAGCAGCACAATTTGTCATACTTAACCCTGGAAACACTCCAGTTGCCCATCTATTGAGCAAAAGATAAAGACTTGGTGTCTTTACACAATGGAGTATTATTTAGCTATAAAACAGGATAAATTTGAATCTTTTTATCAGTAAATGGGTGCAACGAGAGAACACACTCTTAACTGACGTAAATCAGACCCACATGTGCAAGCACTGCATTTTATCCCTAGTGTGAGAACCTAAAAGAGAAAATGGAATCTGAAAGATACAATAGATACTGGGAAAGGGGAATGAAATTGTTTGAAAGGAAAGAGTTATTGAGTTGAGAAAGACAGGAGAGGGAGTCGGAGAAAGAGATTTATGTATTTTTGTAAGTAGGATGCATTGGACAACTGTACTGTGCATTTCTGCTGCTATGGAAAGGAGCAGATAATGCTTAATTTATTTTGTCTCCTTTTTTCAATTGGTGGCACTTCTCTTCTTAACCTTCTACATTTATTTCTTTTTTTCTTTCTTCTTCCAATTTTGCATGCATATATCTGGTAATATGAATAACTGGTTGGAAGATAATACTACGCACTATAAATAATGTAAAATTCAAAAATAGTCAGATAGCTCAGCAAATCAAGGCACCTACTTAGGGGCAGGGGATAGGGGTTTGATAACCGGCCTGCCCTGCTAGCCCGACCCCCAGGACATGCAGAGCCAGATGAAGACCTTGTGTGTGTGTGTGTGGTTTTTTTTTTGATTTTTTTTTTTTTTTTTTTTTTTTTTGGTCTTTCTGAGATAGGGTCTCGCTATGCAATTCAGGCTGGCCTTGAGCTCACTTTAATAGCCCAGGCTGGTCTCAAACTCACACTGAGCCTCCTGCCTCAGCCTCCCAAGTGCTGAGATTACAGGGGTACACCACCATGCCCAGCTATCACTTGCAATTTTTTGTTTTAATACTATTTTGTTCTCTCTTTAAAAAATATTTTTTTAATGGCTTTCAGAAGAAATTTTACATGCGAAAGGATGATTCATGATACCCAATTCCCTACTAAATCAACACAGAATTGGATCTGAGAGGCTGTGGCCCAAGGATCCCTCCAGTTTATGGTGGACCGTCTACACAGAGGCTCCCTACTAAGTCAGAATCTGCCCTGCTGCTATGGGCGCCCCAAGGTCCAGGCCTAATGCTGGCACTGATGCTGGACCATGACTGACTACACCCCAGGCTGTACACAGCACCGCAGGCAGCAGGCACTGTGCCGCCAGTCAGCACTGCCCTTCAGAACCCATGCTGAGTGATGTCCCTTTCCATCTCCAATCTCATTCTTAAAATTCCTTTTCTTCTCATTTTCATGGCCCTAACTACTAAAAAAAACTTAGATGTCGGGTTGTTGGCCAGAGAAGAAGTGCTGGTCAGAAGTCTGGCTCAAGCTTCTGAACAGATGTCTCTAAAAGATGGACAGTGGGGCCTGAAGCTTGGAACTCTGGGTGAGCAATGCTGTGCTGGTCTGAGCTGGCTAAGCAGGCTGCTCAAGGGCAGATGTGCACTCAGACCAGTGGCACTGCTCTCTCCTGAGCACCACAGCCTCATAGCCTGGGGAAGAAGCCAGGGGCCCACCATCTTTCTCTAAGCTGCCCCAAGTTCTCTTTACCTGCCTTCAAACGCCAGAGATTTCTGAGGTAGAGCAGCTCAGGGCCAGAAACAAGGAAGCCCTCACGACGCATTTCAATGCTGAGACTCAAACATGTCCACTTCAGCAGCCCTGCTTTGAGCTGCAAACCAGGGAATATGCACAAGACACTAGCACCCAACTCTGGGCATACAGAACACATGGCCCAAGCACCCAGCTCGGAGGTCTATTTCAGGTCACAGGCAGGAATCTCGTCAGTGCCCAGAAGAGTAAGGCTGTGCTGGGAAAAAACAGAAAATGGCTGGTGAGTCTGTGTCACTGGGGGTCCCACTCTGACTGCTAGTACTGCAGGCTCCAGAGCCCCATGGCAAGCTTAGGCAGACACCATCCCTTAGCCCAAGTGCTTGTGTCCCTCACATGACTGAGGGAAAGAGGGCAAGAGTGATTCAGTTTCCTATATAACAATGGGAAGCTTGATGTGATGCCTTCAGAAGAGAAGCAGAGAAGAGGAAATGGGTGCTGCTGAAGGTGGAAGGAACAAAGTCCTAACAGTGGCTGGGTTCTGTTTGGGGCTGGACTTCATTCCCCATCTATTGCTCAGCTATGTTTGTATGTACTTGGCCATATCAGTCTTACATAAGTGAAAGAGGCTCAGGTGTTGGTCTCATAACCTGGTGCCTCTAGGGCAGTGGTTCTCAACCTTTCTAATGCTGTGACCCCGCAGTACAGTTCCTCATGCTGCGGTGACCCCAAACCAAAAAATAATTTTGATGGTTACTTCAAAACTGTAATTTTGCTACAGTTATGATTCGGAATGGCTTTAGGTGACCCCTGTGTTTTGGTCATTTGACCCCTGCCGGGGTTGCAACCCACAGGCTGAGAACCGTTGCTCTAGGGCAATCTGTCCAACAGGCCTTCTGCAGTGACAGAAATCTTCTACACCAGTATTGTCCAGTACAGCAGCCACTAGCCAAGGGTGGATATGTGCTATGTTTTAACTTTAGTTACCTGATATTTAAATATTCACATATGTAACACCAGCACTTGAGAGGCTGAAGCAGGAGGATCAGTGTGAGTTCAAGACCAGCCTGGGCTTCAAAAGTGAGCTCAAGGCCAGCCTGAACTGCATAGTGAGACACTGTCTCAAAAAGACCAAAAAAAAAAAAAGATAAATATTCACATAAAGCTAATGGCCACTGCTAGATGCACACTCCAGAGTTACCTGTAAGCTTAGCGCTACACCTTAGTATGAGGATCATCACTCATGGCCAGTGACTTACCAACTTATTTTCTTTTATTTCATTTCTCTCTTTTTTTAATGTATTTTAGTACAGGGACTACTACATAGATCAGACTCAGAATGATCCTCCTGTTTTCAGCTTCCCAAACACTGGGATTATAGGCACATGCCACAACTCCCAGTCTCAGTCACAATCTCAGTGTGCCCAGGGTGTAGGGCTGGCACAACACACTGGGGATCAAACCCCAGCCCCTGAACCTGCCTAAGCAAGCATGTTAGTCCACTAAGCTATCTGGCCAGCCCATATTTTCTTTTCTTCTCTTTTTTTTTTTTAAATTTTTTAGTTTTTATTAATTTTAGTGAGAAAGAAATAGCAATAAGACAGTTTCAAAATAGGTTAGTAGTACAGCTATAATACTTAATACATGCATATTGTTGTCTTCATAGTAGTTAGAGTACTAGATGCAGACATGATATCTTTTTTTTTTTTTTCAAGGACTTTTAATTTATTTATTTATTTATTTATTTATTTTAAATTTAACAATGGTTATATTACATATTTTCATCATCGGATCAGTTTAGATTAATAGATATAGGTATATAAGATTGATCAAATAATTAAACATTACCACTTTCAATAAACATTATTTTTTAACAGTTGACACACTGTATATTATCCTCACAATAGTTATACAGAGCACAGGGTATGGGTATGAGACACCTTTTAATTGATATTGGTAAGGAAAGAAAAAAAAATTTAGAGTTCTTATATTAGGGAGACTATATGATATTTACACATGTAGGTCTGGTTTATTTCACTAATGAGTATATGTTCAATATACATCCATTTATATATGAAGTCTTCCATCTTATCATTCTTTATAGCTGAGTAATATTCCATTGTATAAAAATACCACATCTTTTTCAACCATTCTGCAAATGATGGGGATTTTGGTTGTTTCCAAGGTTTGGCTATTATAAATTGGGCTGCTATAAACATAGGTGCACAGATATCGCTATGGTATGATGTTTTCAGTTCTTCTGGGAAAATTCCCAGTAGGGGGGTAGCTGGATTGAATGGTATTTCCAGTTCTAGTTTTTTAAGGATCCTCCACACTGCTTTCCATAATGGTTGCACCAATCTGCATTCCCACCAGCAGTGGAGAAGGGTTCCTCTTTCCCCACAGCCTCTCCAGCATTTGTTGCTGGTTGATATCTTTATGATAGCCATTCTTTCTGGGGTGAGAAGGTATCTAAGTGTGGTTTTGATTTGCATTTCACGAATGGCTAGCAATGTGGAGCATTTCTTCATGTATTTATAGGCTTGCTGCATTTCTTTCTGTGATAAGTGTGTGTTCATCTCTGATGCCCATTTCTGGATTGGGTCTTTGAATTCTGGAACCCTAATCGTTTTTAGTTCTTTGTAGCTTCTAGATAGAAGACCTTTGTCTGAGTACTTATCAGTTAAAATCTTTTCAAAATTTGTGGGTTGTCTTTTCACTCTGTTGGTAATTTCCTTTGATGTGCAAAAACTTCTTAGCCAGAGGAAGTCCCATTTGTTGATGCATTCAAGTGTTAAACATGTAATTTGATTTCTGTCCATGAACTTTTTGCCTACTCTGATGTCTTCAAGATTTCCTCCCACTTTCTCTTCCAGAAGATTTAATGTTTCACTTTTAATATTTAGATCTTTAATCCATTTCAACTTTAGTTTAGTACATGGTGTTAGACTAGGGTCAAGTATTAGTTGTAGTTTTTGGCATGTAGAGAGCCAGTTTTTCCAGCACCATTTGTTAAAGAGACTATCTTTCTTCCAGTAAACATGTTTGGCCTCTTTGTCAAAAATAAGGTGGCTGAGTGTGTTTCTATTTGCTGCTGCATCTTCTAATCTATTGCACTGATCCTCAGGTCTATTCTTTTGCCAATACCATGCTGATTTTATTACTGTGGCTTTGTAGTATAACTTTAGGTCAGGAATTGTAATGCTTCCTGCCCTACATTTGTTGCTCAGAATTGTCTTTGCAATTCTGGGTCTTTTTTGGTTCCAAATAAATTTTTGGAATGATTTCTACAGGTCTGTGAGGTATGTTGATGGTATCTGGATAGGAACTGCATTAAATCTGTATAACAATTTAGAGAGTATGGCCATCTTAACAATGTTAGTTCTTCCTATCCAGGAGCAGGGAATATCTTTCCATTTTCTGAAATCTTCTAAGATCTCTTTTTTCAGAGTAATGTAGTTTTCATTGAAAAGGTCTTTTACTTCTTTAGTTACGTTAATCCCTAAGTATTTCATTTTTTTCGGTACTGTCATAAAAGGTACTGCTTCTCTAATTTCTCCTTCAGTGTGTTCATTATCTGTGTAGAGGAATGCCACTGACTTTTGTGTGTTGACTTTGTAACCGGCTATGCTACTGAATTTGTGTATTAATTCCAGTAGCTTCTTCATGGAGTTCTTTGGGTCTTCCAAGTAGATTATCATGTCATCTACAAATAATGATAGTTTTACTTCTTCTTTACCTATTCTTATTCCTTTTGTTTCTCTTTCTTGTCTAATGGCTGTAGCTAGTGATTCCAGAACTACATTGAATAGGAGTGGTGATAGACATATTTTCTAATAAATAAGGCAAATGAGGTGGAGAAAAGCCAACACACTGCTAGAAAGTAACATAACATGTCTACTCTGTATCCCTGAGGAAGCAGTTCATCCTCATATTTAACAAAATGACAGCATGACACATGACACTCAAGGTGTGAGAAGAACATTCTCTATGCAAAGAGAAGAGGTAAAAAGATGGATGGATGGATGGATGGATGCACAGTTGGACAGATGAGTATAGTGATGGACAAACAGTAGATGGATGGAAAGATAGGTAGGCACACAGATGGGTGGATAGATGGGTGGATGGACAGATAGCTAGATAATTTATAGATCAAAGGAGTTCAGGAAACCTAAATCTATCATCAGAACCAAACTGAGATCTGACACAGATGTGGAAACTATGAGACAGGGAATTTACCATAATTATAATATGTTAAGGGCTCTAATGAAAAAAGTACACAATACACAAGAGCAGATGGGTAACCTAGGTAGAGAAATAGAAACCTAAAGGGAAAAAAAATCAAAAGGAAATAACAGAAATGAAAGCCACTGTGAAAGACATGTCTGCTTTTAGTGGGCACAGCAGTATCCTGCACAAAGCTGAAGGGAAAATGGGTGGGCTTGAAAACAGGTCAGGACGAACTCAAACTGAAATGCCAAGGGCAAGCCAATGCCCCAAACCACTATGCTGAAGAGATAGCTGCACTCACAGGTTTGCCACACTCATTTACTGGAGAGCCTGTGAATGGGACCATCTTCTTAAACGGAACCATTCTCCTCCTCTTTGTATAGTTCCACATGGGAAGACCCCTGTGACCCTCATCCTTGGCTCTCTGTAGGGCTCCCTACTCCCTGTCCTTCTGCCCTAGCTTTTTAATGTCAAAAGCACTATTTTTAAAATGTTACATATAAATTTCATACAAATACACAATGAATCAGGTTTATGTAACTCATTAACAAGAAAACAAGACAGGAAAACTCCTTCAAAGGTAGATCCAACAGGCTGAGATCATGTGCACACATATCTAATACGTGAGAGGGACATTACTAGAATAAAACTGCAAAATTAAATCAATACCAGGGAACATCTAACAGGGCAACAAAACTGTAATCTTTGGAGCTATCTCTACTATTGGGAAGAAACTATCTGCAATGTACCTGTGTTCCATATATTGGCTTCCACCTTTCCAGAGTCTGAACCCTAACTAAAAGAATGTGTGAAGGCCATGCCCCCACATGCACCAGGTACCCCTGCAGACACTGCAACAGCACCAGTCTTTGAATGGGATGAACTATGCCTTCTGCATTTTGGATTCTACTTAGAAGCAGGTTTGGTCCTGTCCTGTCCTGTCCTGTCCTGTCCTGTCCTGTCCTGTTCTATTCTGCCTGGAGTCTGTAAATGACAACCATGTAATATGGAACAACCTAAGTCAAAGAATGCTGTATCCACTGGAGAATCAGAAACATCTACAAAGCTTTACAGGGTCCTGCAGGCCTACCATCTCTTGACTGCCCCTCCCCCCCTCCAACGTTCAGATGTATTCCAACCTTTGTAGTTCAGGAAAGAGAGGTTCCAGGAGCCTGGGGCTCCTCAGCACTCCAGATCAGATCCAAGGCGGAGCTGCCAGGCCTTATCTTGGGAACAAGCCCAGTGACAAGCCCAGTGACATTCACAGTGCTGCTGCTACCTTCTTGAGCTGCAGAGACAGCAACAGTCAGCAAACCCAAGGCAAGCTGAGGGGCCAGGAGGCCAGCACACTGCTTCACAGATGACATAACTGAGCAGGACGATCACCTACCCACCAAGGTGGCAGAACCCAGGAGTGTGTGCATGTCCTGCTCCTCTAAAAATTTTTCCTTTTTGTTTTCCACTGTTTGGGTATGGGTCTGTGTTTCATTTGGTGTCTGCTGCTAAGTTTAAAGGGCTCTTCTTGGCCATTAATACTTACTTGATACCACCTTTTCCACTTGCTTACGATTACTGGATAGCCTGTCTCCTCCTTCCCTCCCCTCCTTTCTCTCCCTTCCCTGCCTCTCTCCCTCCTCTTTCCTTCCCGCCTTTCCCCTCTCTGCTTCTGTACTCCCACACATACCCACATTTCTTCTTCTTTTCCCATTGCCTCTCACTGTTACAGGGTCTCACTATGAGGCCCAGGCTCAGCCTCCCAGGTACAGGATTACCTATAATCCTGTAGGATGCTAAGATAGGCAAGCAGCAGAGGAATAAAAAACATCGGAATATTCTTCTGCACGAAAAGAATGAAACCCTTTCATCTGCAGCAACATGGATGGAACTGAAAGACATTATGTTAAGAGAAACAAGCCAGACAGGGAAGGAATGTTCTCACTTATACTGTACAGGGAAGCTCAAAGTAATCTCAAGGAAACAAAGAACTGAACGTGGTTCCCAGAGCTGGCAAGGGCATGGAGGACAGAGAGGTGCAAAGGGACAGCAGAGGGAGGCAGCTGGGCAGGAAGCTTAACTGCTAAGGTTGTGACACACAGTGATGCTACCACTGACAAACACTGCACGCCTGTAATCCCAGCAAGGCTGGGGCAGGAGGACTGCTGCAAGGTCAAAGCCAGCCTGGGCTATATGAGTTCATGGCAAACCCCAACTGTGCAGTGAGACAAGCAAAACAAAACACCTGACTGAGTATTTCAAAATCATTCCTAAAGAGGATTTTGAATGTTCCCAACACAAAAAAATGATACCTGCCTGAGGTGACAGATACACAATTACCTTAATCTGATCATTATACAGTGTATGCACATCACATTGGGTCCTATAAATATGGAAGATTATGTGCCACCTAGAAACAAAACATATTTAAAATAAATAGAATAGAAAAAACGAAGTAGAATAATATACAGAGGTACTGAAAAGAAAAAAACTACCAATTTAGAACTCAATATCAATAAAATTATTCTTCAAATACAATGAAAAAATATAAAAATGTCCTCAAATATGTGCTTCAAGAAATATGGAAAGAGGGGCTGGAGAGATAGCTCAGTAGAATAAGCACTTGCCTGGCAAGCTCAAGGGCCTGAGTTCAATCCCCAGTTCCACAAAAAAAGAAAGATAAATAGATAGAAAGGAGAGGGAGGGAGGGGAAGGAAGGAAGGAAGACAGACAGACAGACAGACAGACAGACAGACAGACAGAACTTCTTTGGGCAGTGGAGCACAGTAGATCTCAGCACCAAAGGGAAAGCTGGCAGAAGACAAATGAAGGCAAAACAATGTCTTTACTGCTTTTAACTGTAATTAATATTAAAAATCACCACATAAGATGGTGATAGTAGCAAGGCTATAGGGACCTTGGACAGTGCCTCTGACGATAGCACTTTTAAGGGGGGCGGGGGGGGG